>OMPJ01003348.1:2319-20468 GCA_900312935.1 Carapus acus | reverse complement strand
CCCTCTCCTCCTCCTCCTTCCCTCCCTCCCTCCCTTCTTCCTTCCTTCCTTCCCACCCATCCACCAATCCCATTACAGATTTTGCTCATTCCTCCGTTCGGGAGCACGGTTGACCACGCCGGCCCGGCTCGAGTAAAAACCAGGGGCGCAGGGATTAGCCACGGGCACCCAGAGGCCTCAAAACCTCAAAAAAAAAAGACTTAAGTTTGCCATCCCCTCCCGTCTCGCTCCTCCCAGACTGTCTCAGGTCAGACATCTTAAGTGACATGAATAATTTAGCGGTGACAGATTGAGCCTGTGGCGTCTTAGTGCTTTTTAAGTCCTGTTAGAGCTGCCACGGCACCACCTCGGAATAGCTCCCCCCTCATGACAAATGAACATTAATGGCATTACACACTGCGCCACGAGACGCTTTATTATTCTCTCTCTGACTAATGAACAACACGTGACAAATAACACAGATTAATGGCTAAAAGGTGGACAGGAGCATTCATAACCGGGGGACGCGCCGCTCCTCTTAATCAGGTTTACTAACGCCGGATCAAGAGCCTCATTGAACAAAAATGGACAAAGACGTAGTGGGGACCAACACAGAGACGGCTAATCTAGAAATGGAACTAAATCACAGATTAATGATCCGGTGTGCGCAGGCATGCCACAAATTAGATGAAGCCTCACAATTTTGGGACCCATTCTTTCCCCTTTTTCCGGCTATTTCTTTCTGATGTCATCGTTTCCATACTTTGCGGGTTCAGCTTTGTTGTTTCGGTCGATAAATAACCTTTAACCTGCACTTCTTTCTTCTACTTCTCTTTGCACCACTTAGAGAATTGATTTGCCGGCATCATTCAGAGATGAAAACCGACTACACGCCGATGCCACTAGTGTAAACAAAGTCGAATAAATCTCTCTTCGTCCGGGCTGGAGCGTCGCGCACGTCTTTAATGTTCCCATCACGTTTCTGTGACAGAACATCGATTTTCAGCCGCATCGTGAATCATCGCGCTGCGCGACACACTCTGCCAGAGCGATGGAGATTTAACATACGGATGCAGGTCGACTCTGAATCACGCTGGTGTCACCGCTGGTCAGGGAAGTTTGGCCGACTGAGGAACTGTTGCAAACTTTCCGCTCGACCTGTCGGTGGACATTAAGTATGAGAGGAAAACTGTGATAGCCACACACTAGAATACACACAGCAGTGAATTAACACACAGGCCTACTCACAAACACACTTGTCCTCCTTATCACTGTAAATAATGACAGAGCAGATGCTGATATTTTCAAGTATTCTCTCGAGCTATTTCCTACTTTGCTTGTTGCTAAATCTATTTCACGTGCACGCGTCCAAAGATGGTTCATTTTGTCTACAGAATGGACACAGTGTCTTATGATGTGGTGTCTCATGAGTCTTACATGGCACCTGCCGCTTGTGTGTGTATGGAGATTGTCTTCATGTCCTACCGTCTCACTCATTATGAGGAAAAAAACAAAGACAAAATTTTAAAAAAGACATCTTGTTGAATGTCCAAGAGGAAAAGGCCCACCGCACCATGTTAACTGTAATCACAACGACTTTACTTGTAAGTAGAGATGTCCGATAGTATCGGCCAATATCGGACATCCCTAGTTGTAAGGTGTGTATTGGTATGAAATACTTTTGTGTTGTCATGTCCGGGCATTTTCCTCATGCCTCACAATTAAAATAATAACTTCTCACCTCTCATTTGTCCAACTATGTCTCTGCTGTGTAGTGGACATGAGGGCTTTGCTTTTCTAACAAATAACTGATTCACTTTCCAGCTGAACGCCACAAGCGACGGGCAGAGGACGGGTGACCGCAGCTGCCTGAGGGTAAAATTGATATTCATGTTCCCCTCATTACTGACGACTACTTTCCAGCACAATGTTCAAAATTGATATTATTATGCCGCAATGAAAGCTTTGTTTGACTTCTTTCAAAAGGTGTCCATCAGAGTGGGCGAAACACCCACTACACTGCGTGGAACATAATAGCGAGAGAAAAGAATTAATTCTTTAAGATATTTACATAGCACATTGGGTCAGAGCTTAAAATCAAAGCCCCCAACAGCGCAGGGACTTAAACAGTCAGTCTTTGAAATATCCAGATATTCATAACTCTGCAATACAAAGTTTCTGAAACTGTAACTCTACAAATCAATGGATGACTGCCGATTCTCACTGCGACATGATTTTCTGATTCTGATTCCAATTCTACACGGATGTAAAGATGCAAATGTTCAAAGTCAGACTACCACATTTGACCTGTAATAAGCACAACTGAAGTGGACAAATAAGGAAAATAAGGAAACAAAAGATGTTTTCTCCCTCTATGAACACCAAATCAGCTTCCAAACATAATGTAAATGCTTCAATTGCTGCTGTGGTCATCAGAAGCATCTCTGTTGTGTTTTTTTCTCAAAAGTGAATTGTACACACTAACGAAATTATTACTGTCCACCACCATGAGTGGAGACACACAGGAAAGACAGGAGGACACACTGGCTCCCCCCGAGTAAGGAAGGGGGACTGTGTTCCAAATATCCAATTATATAACAAAGTCAATGACACAAAACACAAATGATATGATATCAGTAGAACTATTGCGGGGCACTGAGGGAGTAACAACCTACTCAATCAAAACAGGGAAAACTGTAGGAGATGTGCCAGGGGACTCACAGGAGACTGGAAGAACCGTGCACACAGACAGTAACAAACATTGGGATACTTACCGAGACGAGGTGGACGAGGAAGCGATATTAAGGCCAAAAACCAGGAAAGGCAGACGTACAAGGTGCAACACAAACAGAGAAAACATAGGAGCAGCAAACGCAGACGGAAACAAATAATACACAACTCACACTGGGTGGACTGGAAGTGTACACGCACAGGTGATACGTGTTAGCATTAGGACGGCCATTTGCAGACGGGAAATTCAATATACACTTCAAAATAAAACAGGAAGTAAGCAGGTACCTTAATGAGCCACTGTTGTGGCCATCTAAGAAATTAAAGAAGTGAATTTAACCTCAAAATGTAAACATATGTGGACGTTTCTCTTTTTTCATGAATAGTTTAAGGTCAGTGTAACTGGTAAGAATTTCGGAGTCAGATTTTTTAAAAATCATTTCTTATGAATTAATCAACAACAGTAAATGCAGACAATCACTTTGTCTCCATATACAGTACATACACACAATATATACACAAAGAAGCACCAATGCACACAATGATGTAGATTATTATCATTATTATTCTATGATGTGACACAGACATGACACAGAAATAAATGAATCTCATTCCCTTCCTGAAGTTGTAGCTTGTGTTTGCAGCTGTTTTTTAACACTGAGAATAACCCTGATAAAAATTTCAACACTCCATAATCCTGACTGGGCCATCCAGGTGTGAAAACACTGGTAATTAACTTGGCCTTCATCCCGTTTCGACATCTCCACGCGAATGCAGCCAAGGCGTTGTCATTGTTCCAACTCCTTTGAGAGGAGGTTAAATTTAAGATGGTGAAATGTAGCCAGGCACGCTTGGAAAAACAGAATGAATGTTGGGTCGTCCCGGGTGAGTCTGCTTGCTTTCACGCAGCTGTATGAATGAAGAAATGACACATTTGGCGATTTTTGCTGCGATGAATCACAGCATCGCGGGTATGTGAGGAGCCGAGCTGCTCGTCTGGTGAATACATCCACCTACTCTTCATCATTTGCGTTCGGAGCTTTGCAGCTGCAGGCCTGCAGACCAAATACACTTTACTAGCTCAGGGTAAACCCTTGTAATGAATCAAACGTTTCCCCTGGTTTCTAGCACGCCGTTTGTCTCCCCAAAGGCGGCTGGGTTGAGGTAACTTGTTTTCGGCTTCGGCTTCGGCTTCTACACAATGGCCAGCGGAGGAAGAAAAAATAGAAAAATTGCCGCATATCGTTCATCTCCCTCTAGTGCATTCAATCCGAAGACAATGGGTCGGGTGGGCCCAATTCTATTCAATACCACCTCCTAAACAAATGGCAGGTGGCTGCATTTGCGAAATTAGAGGATCGAAGCATTAATAATGTTGGACACTGGGAAAGGGTGCCAGGGACTTTTCTTTTGGGACTTTTTTTTTTTTTTTGGCAATGACTTCATCTCCTAACCTAATGAATCAAATGACATTGTTTCCCTAAAACGATTCATATCTGGAGGAAGAGAGGGGGAGATGACCTTAGCACTTCACCAGATTAGATCAGTGCTCCAACCACAGACTGTGTGAGTGCGTGCGCGTGTGTGCGCATGTGTGCGCGTGTGTGTGTGTGGCCCCACAACAGGCAGGTGCTATGATTGGGTAACTGGCATGAGGCTTGTAGCGACTGCAGAGCATCTGTCAGTGTTTATTTCAAAGTCCCACGGGCGGAAATCTGCTGCGTGAAGGCAGAGACGAATGACGCAGAATTTGTTTTAGCACCTTTTGAGTTGCGTCGATGCAAATTGATTTTATTTTCAGGCTATTTTGTCGCAATATGGTTATGCCTTTTTTTATTTCTTATCTTTTGAGATAGTGGAAATCGGTGATGTGTGGTCAGGGGAGGCAGGAGAGGCTGTGCTTCATGGAACGAAAAAAATATAAAATGAAAATATTTATTGTTATATTTATCCAGTGATTTGCACATTTTTGAATAACCTTGCCAGTTTGAAATTATATATTCTTTTGGCATTATGATTTTTCATCGTTATTTATAGTATAGTTTTTGCCCTCCCTTATCCGGTGATTTGCACAATAGTTTTTATATAACTTTGCCAACCCTAACTTTTTGTAGCATTGTTATTTCTTATTACTATTTTTAATATTATTTTTTGCCCTCCCTTATCCAGTGATTTGGACGATTTTTCAATCTAACTTTGCCAGTTCAAATCTTTTTAGCATTTTATTTTTTTGTTATTATTTTTATTGCTATTTTTTGCCCTCCCTTATCCAGTGATTTGCACAATTTTTTTTATCTAACTTTGCCAGTTCAAATCTTTTTAGCATATTATTTTTATCATTATTTTCATTGTTATTTTTTGCTCTACCTTATCCAGTGATTTGCACTATTCTTTTTATCCAATAACACCAATTTTAGATTATTACCTTTTTACTTTTTTCATTACGTTGTTTTAGATTCTAAACCTGGTGGTGGTGACGTCAGTGCCTCCTCAGCCATGAACTTCGCCGCACTCAGATGGGAATTGTAATCCATAAATGGAGTGAGGGAGCGGGGAGAGGTGACAAAAGACCCGACTCGTGTCGAGGCCCTGCTGAGACAATAACAACCTCACGGCATGAAGCAGCAGGAGCCCGATACCCACAAAGTATTGACCGCAAAATAACAACACGCTCCCCCGTGGACACACAATCCATCAGGAGCTGAGACACACAAACTCCAACATTGTCTTCGGCCCAAACTCGGCTCAGAATGTCAACGCGACCTCACACACGTGCAGTTCCCAATGAGCTACGCCCTGGTCAAGATTCCTATCGCCTGTTTATTTCCTTTTTTTTTTTTTTTTTTTCATTGGCGATGTCAACAGCTGTCACGGCCATATTGACAGTCGCCAAAAGCTCAATCTCAACGATAACATCGTTTCATAAATATCTCGCGCCATGTTTCCACTTTCCGCAATGGTGACAAATTGCAGATGGCGCGATTGATTTGGAGATAACGTTGTCTCTCAAATCCCTCCCGAGTCTGTCGGGGGTAAATTGGATTTTAGCAGACTGGAGGAAATCACATCAGAGACATGTTGCAGCAAGAGCACAGAAATGGTTTAAGCAAACATTGTGCAAACTGTAGAAATGATGCAGCAGTATTGGTGTTTACACAAACAGCCAACGGATGAATTCTGATTTGTCGTCAAATGTACTGGACCCAGACTGTGTGTCTCAATCTGTGTGTGCAGCGTGACCCATGGAGAGACGGAAACTCCAGCTGTTCCTGTCCTGTCCCACGCCACGCTGTCTCTTCCTGCTCCCGCTGAGACGCTTTTGGTCAATCTTTAAACATTTTCAGCCTGGCAAATGTTTGTCCTCTTTTTACAGGGAAAGAAAGAATTTGCAAGGGGAAAGTAGAAAACCCTCCATTCCACCAGGACGGGCAAAGAAAGAATCTGCAAGGGAAAGTAGAAAACCCTCCATTCCACCAGGGCAGTTCACTCACCAACCCCATGTTTGGGGTCCTTTATTCTCTCTTTCAAGGGAGCTTGCCCAGATTTCACCAAATGTACCCAATATTTTGAGTGATAAAGGATGAGGAGGAAATTGATTAATTTGGCTGTGGGGGAGTGATGGAGCCCACATTCAGACCTCCACACCAAGCCAGACCCAAACAGGTATTTTGGAACTTGAATTTGTCATATTCACAAGCTACCGATGAATTTCAGAGTTGCGTCAACAAATTGGTAAAAAAAAAAGAAGAAGAAGAAGAAGAAAAAAAAAAAAAAAAAGCCTTTACTGCAAGGTGGGCAAAGAGCGGCCCATGGGCCACATCCGGCCCGCAGAGGATGGGTACGGACATTGTGTTTTCTGTACTATTCACTTCTAATGATATGTTCACAACAATACTAACAAAAAGGGTGATCAACAACAAAGTTCCCACTAAAAAGTGAGCATATTAACTCTGTAATACCTTTTTCTGTTTTCTGTTAATGTTTAATATTAATGCATCTGGTGCATCTGTCAAATTTCAAAAGCCAACGTGGCCCCTGAGCCAAAAGGTTTGCCTACTCCTGCTTCACTCGCTTTTACTTATTTCCTCACTCAGAGGCCATTTCTGGTCCAATAAATGGACAGAGAAAATCTCCTAAAAGCACGGCGCAGTATTAGAAGTATCACTCCTATTTTTTGGGGGTCATTTGATGCCAGTTGTGTGATGGTAGAAAGAAATTTGATACAGTTTAGGTGACCGTAGCAACAAATTGAGTCCAAACAAAAAACTACGGCAAAGCTCTCGGGAGGGAAAATAAGTTTTTTTATTGAGCTCCGGAAGTGTTACATTAAGAAAATGAATGTATGACACACACACACATGCACACACTCTCCCGGACCTCCGCCGTTGAGGAGGCCGTGCTGGGCTCCATCGCTACAGGGCGTCGACCCTTTTATGTGGCAGGAGATGTAATAATTACGCCACGTCGCGCCCGAGCGGCAGCATGGCCGCGCTCTGCCCTCCCGCTCGCTGTGTTGGTTTTGCTAATGGCTTCCAACCCCTCTGATGCACCAGACGACGGCAGCGGACAGATATTAATATTTACCGGCCTTGAGGGAGGTCAAGGCGGAATGGATGAGAAGGGATGAGACCACCTTCAATAAAACATGTCATCTCCACCTCAGCCGCCTCTCCCTCCTCACTCGCTCTCCCTTTCTCCATCTCACCCGCTCCGCCTTGACCGCCGCCGGATTTATGGTCGGAGTGCATTTTGCGCACCTTTGTGTTGCTTTTGTGCGTGTCGTCAGGGTAAAGCCAGCGTCACCCTGCTCTTATGGGAATACGGTAATCCACTCCACGTTGGGTGCACACGGGATAAATCAATACGCTATAAACTTATGCTGTGCTTACTTTGCGGGCTGATGCACGGCTGTAAAAGTGAAAAAAAAAGACAGAAAAAAAAAACTGCGCGTGGTGTTGGAGGGCGTAAAAAGCTTTTATATGGGATGACTGCGGGTGCACATTATCAAAGTTTTACAACATCGGCTTTTAAAGATTACGTGTAAGCATCGTTACACTTATCTTGGGGGAGGTTAAGGATTTGTAGCCACGCTAGATAGATGAACGTCGCCTTGGTACAGTGCGAGCAGGTATCGATTAGTTATTTAGAGAGATTAAAGGTCAATAACGAGAGCGAGGACAGCAAGTGGGCCAGGTCCGATGTGAAGCGGAGAAAAAAAGCAAAAAAAAAAGCAAGTGGCTGGCGACAGATTCTCCTATGTGGCACATTAACATGTGGCTTCTCGTGGGATCACGCGTTCGGTTTCATGAATCTGAAATGCAGCCCGAGTCACGCGGCGGTCGGAATGGGTTTCTGCGGCTTAAGCCTGCCCCGAGGGACGAGCCGAGGAGATCGCACATCAGCGAGGAGCCTCTTTGTGCGGAAAGGAGCGAGAGCCTCTGCTAACACGCTGTCTCAGGGAGGAACTCCAGGCACGTCTGACGTGGAGGAAGACGATGGGGAAGAATCCAAACACGATGGAGGGATTATACGGCGCAGGAACTCCGCCATGGGAACACGGTGGGGGGCCCCGAGGCGGGGGCTGGAGTTTGTGACTAGATGGCTTGAATAAAGCTTGAATAAAGCTTATCTGAGGTACCTGGTGGAGGCCGAAACCCAGATAACTGGCTGATTTACGGGTGGGCGGGAGGTGGAATGGCACATCTGACCGCTAGTGCAGTAATGCTGCACCTTTGGCGTTTGCAGATTGGCGAATGGTTCTTGAAAGCATCTCAGATGTAACAATTTTTCCAAAAACGATGGGAGGATTAACAGAAAACTAATGGAACGTTGGTACTTCACGGCCAGAGTAGGGCAAAGGTCACGCTAGAAACGGATACATCCACACCTCGGAGCGGTTGCTGAATTTGTTGGAAAGGTTTCAATCGCTCACGTCTGCGAAATGTATAAATGGGACATCGGTGGTAATTCTTCAGTCTGTGGCGAGTTCTTCCCCCTCTTCTTTTTCTTCTTCTCAGCCAAGCTGGGGAAATGATTTCTGCATATGATAATAACTCGTGCAGCACGGTGCATAATCGCCACGATAACCGCCGCTGATGAAATGCGACGTCGAAGCTCAAGATGGGAGGAAACGTGGGGGGAAATGTCTTCCGACCACGGCGAGAGACAAGGAGAGGCGAGTCAGGGCGGGGTTAGAGAAAAGGAGATAGCTTTACTATAAAGAAGGCGTCACTAGCAGAGGTTGCAACATCTCATCATACACGCATACATGGTGAATATAATTATGCCATTTTCGGAGTAGATGTACCTTACAAAAGCCGTTATTTCTGCGTGTCGAAGCGAGACTTTAGACGAGCTGCTCAGGTTTACACATGGTCAAAGGAAAACGTGAGAGTGAGTTTGTTAAAAAAGACAGCACGCGTTGAGAAGGACAGTGAAAAAAGACGAATCCGTGGAATAGCAAAGGGACAAAACCTCCTCTCGTGCGGCACATACATTTTAGGATTTGCAGCGTTCAGAACGGAAGAATGTCACAGAGCTGCGCACGGGCTGTCTCGTCCCCTAAAACCTCCCGTAGCTGAAGGTGAGTGGCTCTGAATGAACTGGACAGCATCCGCCATGAAAAATGGCGGATGGATTCCAGCCGTCAGCAGCCACTCAGGGGAAAAAGAAAGAATTCCACACATGTGCTACACTTGGTTAGAGTGAACGGACACACCCAGGACATAACTTTGACCCTTTTGTAAAAAGGGGGTACAATTTAAAAAAAAATAAAAGAAAGAAAAGCACAGCATTGTCAGAATTCTAGGAGTGCAAGGTTTTGTTATCTGAGGTTTTTACAGATTTCCCCTTGTGACTGAGGGAATACATCACAGCACATGTCCTCGCTCTGACTTGGGAGGACATAGTAACGTGATTATGTGCGTTGGACAGGCATTGAGTGGTGCATTCAGTTGGCCGTGATGTTGATAACTTGCACGGCTACGGTGTGTTGCCAGTAAACGGGAAATTTTGCACCCCAGAATTTGGCAAATTCAAATATTCATAGACAGCAGCTACTGAATGCACCCACATTCATCTAGAGGTCGATAAATCGGTTGGCTGCACTCACGGCTTACAGCTCGCAGCTCCCCTACAAATGAATGTGGCCATATTTCTCAAAACTTCCACAATTCTGACAAGGGACTAATACAAAAATTAACGTGGCAAAAATCACAATTTACCCGTGTTCTCGTCAACACTGGTCAAAAAGCTGATTCACACGCGAAAAGGATCGGCGGACAACACTGAATTATTTCAACCAATTAGTCATAGTTTTCACCCTCTGTTGTTGATTATACTTCAACACTTAGCAGGTTTGTGACAATGAAGGCCTAATGCGCAAAAGCCAATGAAGAGCGACATCCTTGACATTTCGCTGAGTATCGTATTGTGAGGAGGTCGAACCGAAGGCCCAACCACATCTTGTTAACTTCTTGGGATGTACTGGGTCAGAAAACACACAAATAAATAAATAAACCCGATGCCTCCATGCGTCACAGGGGCACACGGCAACATTAGAGGTGTCAGAAGTGAAAGAGATTTTAAAAAAAGAACTAAAGTGCGCGCAGAATTCAAGGTATTCTGGCCTCTGAGGCGTTTACTCAACACCTTTACAATTAAGACGCCATTGAGGATATGGCTGCTTGTTTTTCTCCACATTCCTTCCGATAAAGTGCGGTCGGCCCTGACTGATGGCGCCGCCACACGTGTCGGGAGGTTTTGCCGAGGAGGAAGTGAGGGAGGTGGTGGGGAAAGCCGCTGCATCGTCCGCGGTGATAAATGCTACGACGGCATATTCGAGAAGCATTTACGCCTTATTTGGAACCGTTATATCACAACAGACACTCCAGGGGTCGTCCCAAATATCACTGTACAACGTCAAAGCAGAGGGCGACACGGAGTGAGAGACTTTTCCAGAGTGCAAATCTACGTTACAAAAGGTGCGGCCGAGTCGGTCGGACGCACCTCATGTGTGACTTTATCGCCTGTAAAGCATTTTTAGGGCAAACTCAAACTTTTCCGTATTTACAAAGACAAGACTTTTTTTTTTTGTTTTCGTCATGACGTACATGTACAGAATATATGCCAAATAAATAATATGCATCAATATTAAATTTCTTGTGATGGATAAGTTCAATGTTACACAAAAATCGGAATAACAACACGGAATAACAGTAATTCAACATGAGTACGCAATGAGCAGCACAAAGGACAAACGAGTCTTTTTGTCTATGATGACATCACCTTTTTGTATGTTTTTTTTAAGAGTTGTTTACAGCAGAAAAGTCAGCTTTCACAAAAACAAAAAAGTGCCATACATACTCTTGTTTACTGCCCCTCATGATAAACAATATTTATTTTGTTAAGAAAAAAAACTCAAAAAACAATAAAATGGTCAAAAACCTGTATATAACAATTCATAAATTAGGAAGTGATATATTAATACTATCCACATAATGTAATAAATAGAAATATAACGTAAATATTTCAAATACAATGTGGCCTCAAGTGGTTAATCGCCAAAATTTACTGGATTAGGCGATTTTTTGAGCGCAGCTGAGTGAGACGTTACCAAGAGGGCGACGATGCCGTGGTGGGAGCAGTGAGCACTCGGAGGACATTAAATACAATTAAAAACAAAAACAAAGAGAACAAACAAAAATTTTACTGGCAGCCCTCGCTTGGCGAAAATGAAGTTGCGGGAGGAGAAACACTGAGCGAGCGTGCTCCCTAAAACTCCACCACCTTTCCCTCCCCCCTCTTGCAAATACAATCAAAATAAAGAATAAATCAGCAGACAACTTTCATTTCAAAAGTGGCTGCGAGTGTGTCGTCTATATCTTTCCATGCTGCAAAATATTGTTTTTCTTTTTTTTTTTTTTAACTCTACGCTGCAGTTTGCAGCACGTCTGCAAAGGTGGCAGCCTGATTGAGTTTATAAAAAACTAGTGAGGAAGGAAAGAGGCGCACATCCCTCCTTCAGGGTCGTGCTGCATTCATGTCCCACGGGAGGTTGTAGTTTATTGTGTTAAACTTAGATAATTGTGTTAATTCAGAAGAGGAAGAAAACAAGTGTGTGCTCTGTGTGTGGGTGGGGCACCGCGGATTGTCTTCATGATGTCTAATCTTGGCAAACAGGAACACAAACTAGGATGTCTCCTAGAATGTCCCCATCATAAATACAGCAACGTGACAGAAAATATCAATCGAATCACTGAAATGACGCTATATCGCTGGTTTCATCAAGTATTATCACACAAAAGTTAGGACAAAAAGAGGAAGGAAGAGGCTTTCCAAGCTTCGCCGCCTGAAACTTTTTTTCCCCCCCTGCGTGACATGAATGCAGCTTCAGCCTGCATGCTAACTAAGCCAGACATCGGGTTGTGGTCTGCGAGTGATTCTCAAGCAAATCTAACATCCCACTCTGCGTCCTTCCATTTTCTCTTGCTCTAAAAATTTCTACCATGCTCCAAAAAAACGTGTATCATCGTCATCATCATCATCCGGACGAAAGACAAACAAACAAACAAACCAAAAAAAAGGTACTTATTCTTCCACATACAGCAGCAAAGCTGAGGGCCGTCTTGCGGAGACGGCCTCGCCGGCGGCGGCCATTTCCCACATCTGCACTGCAACTTTGGATTAGAGGTACGAAAAACATGTCTAGCACGTCGTGAAAGGCAAAGTGGACGATAACGTGATCTCCCGAGCCGACGGAGCTTTGCGGGTGAGGCGGGAGGGGAACCGAGCGAGATGCGCTGTTGCTAACCAATGTGGTATGGAAGTGTGTGTGTGTTTGTTTGTGTGTGCGTGTGTGAGTGCATAGTTCTGTAAGGGCACCAAAACACGTGTACCGGCACTGTGTCCAGCATTCCTTTGTCTTCAATGACTTTTCTACCAGCTGTGGAATAATGAAAATCTTTCACTGCGTAAATATCAATATGATAAACAAATCTGCCGGCATCCTACTGAAGTTAATGTTTTGAAGCTGACATGTTGGGGGAGAGGGAGATTTGGGGAGGGGGCTGGCATGAGAATGCTTCACACACATAAAAAAAAAAGAAAGAAAAAGAGGAGGACTCGCCGCAAAATGTTGGCCAAAGGAAACAAAACCGCAAAAACAAAAGAATTAAAGTAGAAATTCCCCCCCATACACAAAACAATGCTCATCATCGCCCTCCCAAAGGCACACTGAGAGTCTGTGTGTGTAGGGGTGGGCAAGGACGGAACGAGGGAGCGAGGGAGGGCAGGCAGAGTGCAGAGGAGTTCCGGAAAACTGTCCGATTTGTCCAAACTTTGCCTCCGCTGAGGGGGGGGTCTCTGAGCCGGACGGAAGGGGGGGGTATCAGAAATCAAAATCAAACCAAGGCTTGGCTTCATGGTTGAAGGTCCACTCTGGCGGTGGTCCTGGCGCTGGTCCTCCGGTTCCGCCCTCAGAGGCAGAGAATCTCCCTCCCCTCATTGTTAGTCGGAGCTTTCAGCCTCCAAACTGGGTCGTGGCGTCTTCCTTTACTCGTGTGTTTGTGTATATATTTATATATATTCAATATACTCATATACGTGTGTGTGTTTGTATCCGGTGGGTAGTGTTGTGGTTCGCGGTCCCCCTCCCCTCTCCTCCCCTTCCCGCCGTGTGTGACCGTGTGCATACGTGTAGTGGCGTGTGTGTGTGCGCGCTCCTCCCGCCGCTACGCCAGGGAATAGATGGCGTTGACGGGGGAAGTGGCCTCGGAGCTCTCGTTGCCCTCCGTCTCGTCCTTGTCCTTCTTCACCGTGTACTGGCCGATGAAGGAGCCATCCTCGTTGAACTGGCCGTCGCCGCCCTCGCCGTAGTCCACCAGGCTGTCGTCGCTCTCCTTCACGTTGGCGTCCAGCGACGTCTGGCTGCCCTGCAGCGGTTTGTTGTCCTCGTCGCTGCTGCGAGGGGGTTGGCAGAGAGAAAGTTTTAAGAAAAGGTCAAGGAAGGTTGAAGAAGGTTGCGATGCCCCGAGGTGCTCCGATGTCTCTGAAAACAGGGACGTTAGTTCTTGGCATGTAGTTTCAGCTTGAAGAGGTATTTTGCGAGATATCTGCATCTTCATCATTTTGGTTTCAGCAAACGTTTGCGTAATTTCGCCAGTTTCCAATCGGATTTGGCCTCCTTTATCTTCCGATTGTTCAAATGTCAAGGGAGACTTTGTACAAATTCCAGACATTTACTGAAAGAGATAAACTGCAAACAAAAACTAAATGACGGGAAGATGAAGATTTTGTTTTGCATTGCAGCGGCGGTGCGTTCACTGTCCAACCCCCAATGATAAATATTAAGGGATAACAGGAATATGGGTCAAGGCAGATGGAGCCATTGTGGTGCTACATTTCTATGTTTTTACCTCCTTCTTCTCGGGGCTGTGACATTGTTAGATAGTTTATAATGTCCTCCAGCAAGCGTGCAGCTCATTACCAGTACAAATGGATAGTTTGACGGAGAGAGCAAAGCTATCCATTTATTGTCCTAGTCCTTCTGTACCTTACCTTCGTAAAAAGGGGCTACAACCGCCGTCTAGCAAGGGTTTGTACAACTCGGCATCATCCCAAATTCATCATTTCTGCACAGGCGCGCTCTCATAACTAAATGCTGCCACGACAGCCAAGCAGTTAAAACTTAGTCAGCCTGGGGACAGCAAAGCTGGAACAAGGGGACACTTTTTGTCTCTGCATGGGATAGAAATGTTCTATCTTCTCTGAAACACTTCAAGGCTAGAGCACCAGACGTATTAATACAGAGGCACTTAGACCGCAGCAGTTATCTCTAAGAAAGCAAAGCTGGAATAACATTGTCCAAAAAAAAACACCTGACATGAACAGGAATTGTTAGTAATCATTAGTACTGAGGAGTCATTAATACTATGCCACACTTTCTAAGTATTGGCAACACGTATCCAATACCAAGATGGCTGCACCACCAGCACTGATACTCCAACGTTGATGGAGGAGTGCCCGAGGGGCCGTGGAAGCTAAATGAAAGTACTCCATTCATGCTCATGTCAATATTTGCGATATAGTGATGACAGTGTTACACAACCAGACAAACACTCGGGATAGGAGACACAGGCCGAAAGTCAGACGAGGGCAGAGGCGGAGCACGGTGCGGACACCTGTGAGGGACACAGCGGTGAGGATTTCATCGATTATAACGGCACCGCGGGGAGGTTTTCCATTATTCGGGGTAAAATAAAAAAAAAATAGGGCTGGATGTAGCTCAGAGGGCTTGTCGCTGTCTTTTCTGACTCTCTGCTTTATAATAAACAGGAAGGTGAGCCGAGCAGCAGCTGGCACATCAAAACTGGTGTGCGGGTCGATTTTCTCAGAGTGTCTCGGAAGTAAATCAAAAGGACACCTCGGCATGCACCTTGCAGCCACAAAACTTTCAGATTAGATCTGCGAGAGCTAATTAAATAAATCCATCTGGCAGCCTGCCTTTTTTTTTTCTTCTCTTCTTTTTTTTTTTTTTTTACACCTGCTCTGGCTGCGTCTCGTCTTTGCCAAAGCTTTTCTTTTGTTGACTGACCTGCACCGGCAGCTTCAATGATCCTGGCAGTTTCAAGAGACCGGCTTTTATTTCTAAGACTTCAAAACGCCGTGTGAATGAAACAGGGGCAGGGACGGCGATGATTCAATTATCTGATTAGGCGATTTTTTTTTTTGTCTTCTTTTCCGTCTGGAGTGGACGAGCAAAGGTGAGGAAGTGACTGGGGAGATGGGGGTCGATAACCTTTTATGTTTGACCAAAAAAAAGAAAAGAAATGACCCAAAATGGCGTTTGTATTTTAAAACTTGCCCGCCACATTGAGATTCTGCCCGCTTTTCGGTTTATTTTCCTAATCCATACGGATGTTAAGGTGTCCGGGCTCAGAGCTGGAAATCAATTAAAATGAATTGCAAATGAGCGTCAGAGAAAGTTAAAAGTGCCAAAAGAGCAGAGTGAGAATGACCAGCGCATGGGAATTAGGATGCTTCCGTTCATACCTTGCGTGAGACCTTGAGGTGAAACCACAAGCGGAGGAGACAAAGGAGACGGATGTGAGACGAGGCGGGGGAACAGAGAGACAGCCGTGAGGCAGACAGACAACAAATGGGTGTGAGGGGAAATGCTGAATAAGTATGGAAATGACAGGGACATTTTTCAAACTTAAGGTAAAGGGAGACATATGGGGATGTCAAATAACAGAGGGGACTGAGAAAGTGTGACACAGGAAGTGTCCCCTCCTTAGTGAGGAGAAAGGGGACACTGACAAGGAGGACACAGTGCCGATTTAAATAACGCTGCTATATTGCACTTAATGTGTGGTGAAAATCCTCCTAAATTATAAATCAGAAGCATAAATGACTCTCCGTCTTCACCGTCTCTCAGTATTGGACATTCACGATGGTGTAAACACATAGAAAACAATGTCGGACGGCCAGGAGGAGTCCAACTTTTAAAGCCTTTATCTATAGCACGTCTCCTCATCATGTCCACACTCACAAAAACTGGTTGGCAGAGGAAAAAATGAACTAAACATATCTGAGAGACTCCTTTTCTGCTTCTTTTTGCTCTTAATCATTGACGTACACATTACTTCCACGGTATTCTCAGCAAGCTGGAGGGTTTCGGGAGATTTTATAATGACTTCCGAATGAAAGAGGGTGCAGGCGGCCATGATTCAATTATCTGATTAGGGCGTTTTTTTCACCCCTCCCTCTCATTTCAAGAGAGCGAGAGCAAAGGTGGGGTTGTAACTTGGATGATGGGTGCAGGGGTTCAGTTGTCAAAGTCCCTCAGGTCGAGAACTCAACCATGTTGACAGTGTTGATATCTTAAACCGGATGACATTAGTGCAACCACACCTCTGCTCTTGAAGAGCTGAGATTCACACAGGTTAGCTTAGCACAGCTAAGAGAATAGAATGATGTCATAGGCAGGACAAAAGAGTGACAAAATGTTACAAAGAACAGAGTGACAACAACGGGGGTTGTAGGATCTGGGACGCGTCCATTCATACCTTTCACGAGACCTTTGGCTGAAACCAAAATCAGATGAGACAAGGGACGAGGACGTGAGACGAGGTGGGAGAACAGAAAGACAGCATGTGAGACAGATGAGGGACAAACAGGTGAGAAATAAAGCAACACTGAAGACACATGGGAAGAAGGTGACGACAGGAAACAACGTGGACACACGTCTCAGAGAGACATACACATCAAATCATAATCGACATCGGATGGTGATGCTTGAGGACATTAAAGACAAAAATAAGAAGAGTGCAGCACAGCATGCTTATGGCAGCACCCGAAAGATGATCTCAGCGACCGTAACACTGTTTTAGCTCATGAACTACATTTCAAGAACACAGATTTAAAAGTATCGTCATGAAGTGATAGTTTTCCCTCAATAGTTGTGTAATGGGAGATCATGAAAAGGGGTCATGGGCGAAGTTATTGCTGATAGAAGCTAAATCATTCCATCACAACCAAGTGACTGTGGGAATTTGACGTAAGCCGATACAAAATTCAGAGGTGTCCTATCGGATATCAGATTAAGCCTGAGCACTTTATTTATCCCTGTAAGAGCTGCAAGACTGGAGTGTGATGTGTTCAATGAAGGGCTCGAATAAGAGGTTAAGAATTTCATTTGGTGAGCTCAATGACCTGATGGCTGGAGGGCGGACCACTTATGTCACACAGGAGTGAGTGCGGAATTCAGCACGAAGGACCCAAATAGAAGTAGTACGAACCCTAACAGGCGTTTGTGGTGCTCCACAGAGGTTTAATCAATGTTTCAGACTGTTTCTGGTCCAAAGTTCAGTCCTTGGCGCGGCTCAGGCCCCGTCAGGGACACTTGAACTCAATCAATATCTACATAAGTTTTTGTTATTTGTTTACTGAGCGATTACACCTCCTTACTATCATTTCCATGCAGCATAAAAATCATCCATGCAAGCTGTCACACTTCAACACGTCCGCATTAATTTTTGACAGCGTTATCGTCGGAAGGTAATGCAGCGCAGAGTTCAACCCATGCAAATACAACGTAGCACTGACAAAACTGAATGCAGACTTTCATGGTCAGTATGACACCTTCCACAAAGGTGAGGCATGTTTTCATGTTGCATGGAATGAATATGTGAGGCTAAAACGTTGATGAAATCCGAAATGGCTTATAAATATCAGGGTCCTCTTTGGCTTTAAGAACCTGAGCTGTAGTTACAGAGAGTTAAAACACTGGTCCTTTGCTACCTTATGTCCGATGAACATAAGCACAAACACTGAAACTATTTAATTCCATGTTTGTCATCATGCAATAACCTAAATATTTTCCCTCAGATGTAAAAAAAAAAAAAAAAAAAAAAGCTGTTTTTGTTGTTCTTGTTTGAAGA
>OMPJ01003346.1:2343-49627 GCA_900312935.1 Carapus acus | reverse complement strand
GCTCTCCGCGAACACATCTGCGCGCTCTCTGAAAACGCGCTCCCTCCGAAGCGCACGGTGCTCTAAATCCTCAAGCAGCGCCAGCCAGGCCATGGTGCGTTTAAAGTGTTTATAGCGGGTTCTGTCACAGCTGCTTTTTATAGCTTGTCACACCAATTATTCAACGCATCTGCTTCTAATTGAAAAATTTCTTTCCTTCCTCCCCTGCTTCACTCATTCATTCATTCGTTAGAGGGAACGGGAACCGGTGAGGAGTTTGAGATCGCTCGACACGATCGCTGTATTTGTAGTTTCACCGTTCTACCACTGGATGTTGTGCTTACGCATGGTCAGAGGCATGCGTAGGTTTACACACGTTTCTACGCACACGTTCGAATTGGTAAATGTCATACTTTGTCTTGGAATGTGCGTACGCGCTACTTGCGCACTTTTACGTGCGCACGCACGGTTGATAAATGAGGCCCATTGTGAGGTGAATAGCAATGGAAACAACACTAGTAGATAAATGTGGGCTAAATTCCATCAGTTTCTCTTGGTCTTTGCACTGACATATGGATGTGTGGCACCACTCATCTGCCACTGGCTGGAACAGGAAAATGTCACTCCTTAATTCCTCTGATATGCAGATGCTCTGCTAATTCATCCTCTAAGCCTGCACTCTATTTTGGAATGAGATAAACTCTTCTCTTCTTGCTGACCACTCTGTCACTCTGTAAACAGTAATCTGAGATGACCTTCTCTGGCGAAACCTATTGACCTTGTGGCAACCATCTGACGGGAGATAAAAGGGGACAGGCAGGCTGTTAGTTCATTTCTATACACAGTCCTCTGCCTCTATCAATACAACACAGCATTTTGTTATTGCAATGTGTGCAAGGTAAACATACATGTGCAATGAATTCACGCTCAGCTGGACAAGGCTGTCACATATTTGCAGCCAAGTTTAATTTTTCAGAATTTGTTTTCACCTGTCAGTGTAAATGTTTATGTTGTGCCTGCATCTGATCTGCTGACAGTGATCACACACAGTGATTTGATAATGTCATAAACTGCATTATGTTCTATCCAAACTATCCACCACGCAGCAAAATAAAATGTAAAAAATCACATCATGTTGCAATAACTCTTGAACGAGCATCCCTGGTCAGACCCCATAATTCCGAAACAGCTTCTCCACATGCACATCAATGGTGACTGGGGTATGTATGGTGGGTATGATCAAAGTATTAATCAAATCACAGTCTTCCCTCTTCAGCATTGGACAAAGAGAGATGATTTTAAAATAAAACTGGATGAATATGTAGTTGAAAATAACTCCAACAGTTGTCTATATGGCAAACTACGCTCAGAGAAAAGTGCTCTGTGTTGCTACATCATGAATTCAAGAGACAGAAATAAGGCGCCTCACAGCGTCTTATCGTCCACCGTTTGGGACATTGTGAGAAGCCTTGACATTTGGAACAGCGTTAGTTTAGATGAAGTCAGCCCACAAATGGAGGACTGTGTGGATGATGACTTAAGAGGAAAGTCTAGGTGTGACCCAGGATCCTGGAGGGAAGAATGAACGGCAGGAAGGACTGTCATCATCGTCTTTGGTGCTTGTTGTTTCCTCCCGGTATTTGACTAATCCTCAATATTCTAGCAGTGATGTTTGCCTCAGTAAGGTACCCCGAGTACAGTTCTCTGGATTCAGTGTGAGATGCGATTCAGCCCGGACATTTGAATTCCAAGATGATGCCATCATCACGTTTCAAGATGACGGTCCAAACCTCCAGTGTCGGAAACATAAAGCAAGGCACAATTTGTATTTTAGAGGGTTCAGGCACAAATATCAAATCCTTGGGGTATAACAATATATACAGATACACTCCTCTTTTCATAGTTGAAAAAGATCAGTATTGTGTATGAATTGCGCAATAATCATAACTGTCCCAATCTAATGTCCCACATGCCGCACCAAACTCTCCTGCCTGAATCTGTTCCTTACAAAAAGGAGAACTCAATGCACAAAACAGGAGAAGAAATACCTCAACTCAACTAAAATCATTCAAGCTAGTAACATCTCCTGACATTGTCAGCCGACATACACATAGACACAACATACAGGTATGTGAATGGAGATTACTGAATATCTGTGCTCATTCATGCCTTCTGTCAATTAAAAGTTACTGACGTGATTTCAACTGAGAAAACAACCCGACCATGCACTGCGCTATCAAGTTCCCCTGCCACCCACACTCATCATCTCCCCTTATCTCAGGGGATCCCAGGCTCAGCAACTGTCCATATACACATGCGCCGGCTTAATTATGTCTAGGTTTTGTCTGCACCTAGAGCATCATTTTCATTCCATATCAGTGTACTAAACTAATAGTTATAATTCACATCACAGCTTTCAAAGTAACACAGGCAACATGTTTAGAGGCTCATTGTAGCCAGGCTCCATGCTGTGAGATGGATGGTTTCACACTTTTGGAGAATCGAATTCCAAGGCACATCTTACTTTAAAATCAATCTAGTACTTCTGATGGTTGCACTGTAGTAACACTGCGTTCAGAATCTCAAGGGCCCATTTTTTGTCCACGGCAAAGAAGTGCATTTAAACAGATCCATCACATTTATAAGCCTCCAGATTGTCACAAACACACAACAGTCTTTCAGTCCTCTTAGTCTCTCCTATGTACATTCATGCCCATGCTGTGCCCATGGGTATTCTGTAAATGGCAGGATTTGAAGGATCTAAGAGAAATGGAGTAGGCCCTGTCTGCTGAGCCAATTTTATGCTCGTTGTGTTTGATCTAAAAAGGAAAGAAGAAGAAATAGAGGAGGGCTAGATGCCGATTCTCTGGACATTGAGAATTGAAATGTAACATTTGTGATTTGTGGTGTGTTAAGTTTTATCTGCATGCACTTCCATATCAAATCTAATCCATAAACACACCAAAACCATCTGATTTTGAAAGACAAATGTGCAATCTCTTTGTTTTGCTTTAACGAGATGAAAATCCAGAGCTGGGCAGCGTCTGGATATTGAGGTTGCAGAGCCATTCTGAGATTGTATTTGAGTGCTAGAGAAAGACACATGCGTCAGCCTCTAGTGCATGAGCTAGGATCTAAAATCCTCAATCACATCTGTTCTCCATATGCATACTGATGTCGGGTGAGAGTCAAACAGCTCCAGAGTTTGTGTTATCTTTTGTTTTGTGTGCTCTTAGCTTCACAATAAAATACTATTTGAAATGGTATAAGATTTTGTTAGGTGGATCTTTTCATTTCACAAGGAGAAATTGCAGCCTTGCAGCCCTTAGAATACTCAGATATGTAGAGCAAGCATGGTGCAACAACATCTTGACAAGTATCTTGACATCATACAAATACATTTACATCCAACATGACAGATAATTTATAGCGCATTGCAGTTGAAGTGCCACAAACAGTGAACACAAACAGTGTTTTGCACATTGCGGTACCAGTGTTTGGTACATATTGGTGAGATGGTAGGTAGGTACGTAGGTGGGTAGGTAGGTGCTTTATTGATCCAGGAAATTTAACCCCCCAGCAACTCGAAGGACAGTACAGACACAGAGCCACTACAGAACTAAACTCAGAGTGCAGAGAGCAGTAGAGATGCACTTAAATACATATATATACCTATCATATGCGAGTGTTGTGTGATGTGAAACACCAATTCATATGGTGTGATACATAGGTTCTATGGTGAGTACTGCTGGTTATGAAGTGGCTTCAGGCAGAAAAGGGCGTGCGCTAGCACTCCCTCACACACTTACAATGAAGCAGTCTTTGGCTGAAGCGTCTTCCCAGAGCTCTGATGTTATCCTGCATGGAACAGGAGCTGTCGCTTTACATGAATGACAACTTGGCTGCCATCTTCCTCTCCCAACACTGCCTGCAGAGTCAAGAGGGCATCAGAGGACGGAGCTAGCCATCTTAATCAGGTTACATAGTTGAACTGATTGCAGTTAAGAAAAAAGAAAGCATAAACGGAATTTGCAACACAAGGTGATTTTGCTAAAACAATCCAAAGAGATTGAGAACAAGGTCATCTTTGAGGAAGGTATGGCAACAGACGCTCCTATAGCACGAAACTTAACTTGGGCCAAGCAGGCCAGCATGTTTGCTCTTCAACCAGTTTTGTTCCTTGAAACCAACATTCTCTACGATTGCTTAACACCACGCCAATGGTGCCTCTGTGGCTCACACCATACTGGCAAATTCTGAGCTAAGAAAAGAAATCTGATTTCAGACTTTAAAAAGATTTTCTTGATTCTCAGTATGTCATTGCTGAAGGAGCTGCTAAACGGATTTTCATAGTGATGTTGGAAACAATGTTGCAGTGACAATAAAGGATTGTATGGTTTTGTTTTGATTTGTATTGTATTGTATTGTATTGTATTCTATTCTATTCTATTCTATTGTATTCTGCTGATTTATACTTGATAAGATATTTAATTATTGTTACCTAACGATAACATTGAGGGTGCTTCAGGCACCTGTCTACAACAGTTTAACTAAGCACTGGAGAACATCCGTCTTATCTCTGAATGTCTATATGTCAGTGAAATCAGAAAGAAAAATTTTATTCTATTAGAGACAAGTACAATGGTGTTATTTTTCAGATGAGCAGACTTTATTCTATTAGAGACAAGTACAATGGTGTTATTTTTCAGATGAGCAGAGGCTTAGGTGCATTGTTGTGTTAATATGGTTAATAAGTGACATGCACATTTCATTCGGCAGAGATCTCTCAGGGGCACCAAAAACAGCTGTTTCTGAAAGCTAGATAAGCAGAGCCACTAGGGTGTGTGGACATTCATTAGCTTGACTGAGATGCCGTAATTTACCCAAGACTAAATTCATTTGCTTCTGTGTAGTCTGTGATGATAAACTGACTTCCTCCTGGCATTAGAAGACTCCTAATCAGGCTACGCAATTTGTATTTTAATGTGAGTAGGCATTATTCTCAGCTGGATGATGTTGGTTGTAATGGGATTGCTGTGTGGACCGGAATAACCATCCCTCCGAGCTCTCATTGTCAGAAGATTACTTTGTCTTAACAGAACATGTCAGAGAGGGCATAATACAACAGTGGCCAATGCAGTGGGGACCAGACATCCTTCCTGTGTGCTTGATAGGATGTTAATTTCTGTAAGTTGTGCATGGAATCTTTTTACTTATTGGCACTCATTGTCATTCAACACCACAACAGTTTGGTGTGGATCTCATTGGCCTGCTCATCACTTGTCTCTTGTCTGTCTCACATTCTAACTTCCCATATGGTCTTAAAAAAAATTGAGATTTTTGGCATTTCTGGCAATGACTGCTACCTTCACCTGGAGGGTAATTTTCTCTGTGAAAACAAGTAGCATGCTTGGCAATGTTGTCTCAAACCCTTGGCAATGTACTGCTTAATCTTTGACATGCCCATTAAATTCTGTTGTGCAGCAGTGTCAGCAATGGTCACAACACTCGAGACATGAGAGAGGTCATGTCAGACCTCTGACATGACCATTGACTTAAACAAACACAAATGCATGCGTCTGTGCCAAATAACCAGACTCTCACACTACACTGCACTTTCACAACTAAAACTGAAATCTGTAGATTCATAAATCTAATTGGAATTAGTTTCTTTGAGTTCCCTATCTGAAACTGACTCCAACTTCCTCTTTTGACAAGTCTCTCAGACAACATAGACCATTGTCACCAGGGCACGTGATTTGGCCGTGGCACACTGGCGGACACGTCACAGAACACTATTGTTCCGCAGAACACTGGTTGGGAAACACTGGTCTACATGACTCCTGAATAACTTCTTTTTATATCAAATTGTGTTCATCCTTTCAGACAGTAAGTGTCGGTAGGATTTTGTTGCTCACACAAGACAACTGCAATTGTTGACTTCCCTGCAGAGGGATGTTGTCCATCCCTCTGCAATTCCTCATTGCAAAGGGATTGTTGCACATCAAAACACTGCCACTACCCACATGATGGTGACTGACAGTACCATTTCAAATTGGAAATTCTGTCACAAAGAAAGCATAAGAGAGGAAGGTTAATTTGGTTAATTTCTGTCTTTGAAAGTGTCTTTTAATCTCAGTCTTACTGCCCCACAAGAGGAAAAATGAGGCATTGTCACATACACGACTATCAATATGATGTGTGTTACAATGAATGACAGGTGAAGAGCTGCATAAATGGAGCGTAAAATGACCACATAAATTAATGTTTCATTACGGAGGCTGTGTAAATGACTCTGAGGCGATGTCAGACACTAGGAGATGTAATGGTTAATTGAGTAGAAAATTATTCTTTTAAATTTTGGGTCACGCTAATTAGGGTTGTACACAACAGCCCTCCTTATGTTTCAGTGTTGCTTTTGGAGAGAACACTGCCTGGAAGAAGTAGAGGCTAGTGGTGAATATGATGAGAACATCTTCATTACTAATTTCATTAAGGCTGCCCAGTTTTACATGCAATGTTTCATAGACATAGACAGACTGTTCCTAACTCAGATCTAATCTCTCTACAAAGACAATAGCAGCTGTTCTACTCTATAACTACAGGTGGATAGTCTGTATTATGATATTATGATCAAAATTAGTTGTCAAACGGAGAAGGAGAATCTGCGCGAGGTGTATGTAGAAGTCAGATAAAGACAGGGCCCAAGAAATCAAAATGACAGAGGGAAGCTGGCTGTGGTGGCTATGTAGCGAGGTGACAGGTATGACAACTACAGGACTTGGGACAGCATGGCTGCTAGGCAGGCTATGGTAGAGCCAATGTGCAGTGAATAATCAGCACCTTCCTGTGTCCTCAAGTGAGATGGGGTCATCATGGCATAGTTATCAGAGCCTAATTCGTATCACAGATCTGTTACACTCATTTCAAATAACAAACTGCTATACGCTGTCTGACCAATCCCCTAACCTTGATATACAAGGTTCAAGGTGTTTATTCAGCATTTTTACATGGACCAGCGGTCCAAACAATAATTAAATCCTGTGTAGAGCTCTCCCAGTCAACTGTTTTGAACAAATAAACATTGCAATTATTTTTCATGGATTTGTTTCTGAACCCACTCGGGCCTCACTAGGGTCGTGGGCGTTTGTTGGAGCCTACCCCATAGGATTGATGAGTAAAAACTAGACTGATGAGCCAATGTCGATTAGGTGTGTCAGCTACTAGTTTCAGAGAGGAGGGGAAGTAGTAATCAAGAGGGTTGAAACCCTGGATACCAACTCGGTGGCCGATCATGTCAGTTGTCTACATGCTGTCTAATCTAAATTGATTTGTTTTGAGTGTCACATTTCTCAATGTTGCCAGCTACATGAGGGCCACTTCCTTGTATAGCTCCTGTATCAGCCCCATGCCAGTGTGTGCATCTAACGTAAAATCCGATGTGCCAGAATGCATATTCAAACAGCAGAAATCAGAATTGCATCCCGGAAAGGTTGCAGGCCAGGTTAACAACGACAGTTGGCAGGGAGGCAAAGACAGGTGAATCAGAGGAAGATGCAAATTGCTCTACCGTGATGTAGAGAGGAGGATGAACTGAGTAGTTGCCATCTTAAAGAAACACTGTGAATAGAGTTGTTGAGATGGCTAATAAGTTTGAAGGTTAATCTTGAATGTTGAGTCCATATATGTACATATGGTATTATGCCAAGAGAGAGTCAGAAGGAGCTGCATGTTGTCTTTTTAGCCTCTCTTGGTAACTTATCATATGCTTCCTCTACACTTGTAAATAGTCGCCCATCCTAACATATGAAGCAGTGGTATGGTATCATGCTATACTACTGCATATGTTAGGGTGGGGCAGGACATGTACAGGAGGAAATGGAGGAGGACATAGAAAGGGAGAGGCAGACAATCCACTGTGGTGACTCCAAAATTGAACCGCTGAAAGGAGGAGATTGAAATCTCGGTTTACTCTGTGCGATAAGATCAGTTACCGTAACAAAGGTCCTTCGTTGTGCCTCCAAAATGGTCGTCATATGTCACACACAAGTCATAGGACGAACGTCTCACACTGTGACCATTTCTGCCACCTACGTCTGCTAAAGAACCAACAAAAATGCAGCTATTCTTCAAAGATGAGGGGTCCATTTCTTCTAAGCTGGGTTCATCAGGTGGGTGACAACTACACACATTCACACGAAGACACCTCCCGAGAGTAAAGAGGCGGTTCGATCTCAGGGTGAAAAGTTGATGTGGCCATTACTTCGGGTTGTGAGGACCAATTAAGGGAGATGATGGTAAACAATTTGTCCCCTGCCTGAAGTCACGGAGGAGTCACTAGGATTGTAGTCAGCAGTCCCATGCACTTCTTTGGCAAAACTGATAACTTGTATATGTATCATACCACAAGCCCCAAATCCTGGTCTGAGCATGAAGCTGACCTTACTGTATATAATTGGACTGCTTGCTGCACAGGTTGACACTGAATTCTGTCAATGATGGTGTGTGTTGTCTTTTTAGAGAGGCACAAACGGATTATGAAGAATACTGGATGTCTGGATATTGCTGTGCTCTTGATGCCATGGCAACATGGCTCAGTCGAGTGAGGTGATCAATATGCGACAGATGCGTCATTATCCTGTGAATAGAATAGTGTAAATGCCATATGGGGTATACAGTTCACCAAGATCATGTTGAAAAACAAATGTTTTCATTTTGACAGCAACATTCACTTTATCCTGAAAAATGGAATTGTCGGATTTCAATGAAAACCATTAGACTGCTTGAAAGACTGGACAGATGAAAAACCTAGGGTGTATGCTTAAAAAACAAAGAAACTAAAAACGAGAAAACTTTTTAAAAAGCAATAAAAAAGACACAAAGTTGATATACTCATCATGGAGCATTTATATGTTAAGGTACAAATTCAATAAATCCCAAATTCCCTGGCTGTGTGAGGATGGGAAATTTGTTATGACACTTGTACAATACAGATAACCTGCAATGGATAACCTGACAAATAACACCACCTAGCCTCCCTTTTGTGTGCGTGTCTGCGTGTCTGTATGTGTTTTTATGTATGCATTACAAATAATAGTGCTTATACCAGTAGCAATAGTGTATTACGAGCACTAATAGAGGCACTCGTAGTGCTGGTATGTAGTGGCACAATAAGTGATGCTCTTTTTACTAGTACAGATACTGCTACGGCTGGTAGTGTTGAATAGTATACACATTGTGAGTGACAGCCAATAATGAGTTAGCTACTCAGGTGCCTTTTCATTTCATTCTTCCTCCCTTAAAGGTTTAAGAGAGCAAAGGTTAAAAAAGCACCTATTATGTCTATGGTGTCATTTCTCTGTAAAGGTTCTGAGATGGCTGCAAGGCTGAAATGCCTCTTTTAAAACTCAGCTCCTGTGCCTTTAGATGCTGGTGGGAGAGCTTGAGTGATGATATAGACAATATACAAGTGTTGTACTAGGGCCATTCTCACACATTGTTTTCTATTTGCCCACAAAGGTTGGAGAACGATAACATCAAATGTAGTTAAATCCCTCTCTTTAGGAGTTACTGCCCTGTTACTGTCCGAGCAAGACAGAGACGTCATATATTTCTGCCATGCAACCATGATTACACCCCATTGAGCACTGCAGGTGGTCAGTTTTTAAGGTAGCTGGCACTCAATTGTCCTGCACACCCGATTGCTCTCAAATGCCTCTGTCCTGCTGGAACGCTGTTTACTTCTGCCCCTGACTCCCACCCCCTCCTCCGTCATCCCCACCTGGTGATTCACAATGTGACAAAGAGATGGATGTGCTGTGTCTTATATTGTTATCAGAACTTGTGCTATGAGCTTTTGGGGATGAGCCCTGCAGTCTATTTTGGTTAGATTTAAATTTGCTGTGATTAAAGATTCCAAAAGATTTAGATTTTATGAAGATAAGTTAAATTGCTCCAACCTCACTTTTTGTAAGGATTACACAGATGCGCACTCACACTCACACACGTGTGTGTTTGTAATTATGTATGTATGCATATATGTATGTGTTTATGTATATGTATTTGTATGTGTATATGTAGTGTGTACACATACACGCAGGCACGCACGCGCGCACACACACGCACACACACAGACACAAACACACACATGTACACAGACAGACACACAGACAGACAGACATATGGATAGATAGATAGATAGATAGATAGATAGATAGATAGATAGATAGATAGATAGATAGATAGATAGATAGATAGATAGATAGATAGATAGATAGGCGACCTAATCTGCGGACAGATCGGATGGCTTTCGAAACATGGAACGTCACTTTACTGAAGGGAAGGAGCCCGAGCTGTTGAGGGACGTTGAGCGTTTCCAATTAGAGATAGTCAGGCTCACCTTTATGCACAGCCTAGGCTCTGGATCCCAACTTCTCGAGAGTGGCTGGACTCTCTTCCACTCGGGAATTGCCCATGGGGAGAGGCGGCGAGCTGGAGTGGGCTTACTAATAGCCCCCAAGCGCTGCCTTCACGTGTTGGAGTTTTCCCCGGTGAAAGAGAGGGTTGCCTCCCTGCGCCTTTTTGTCAATAACAAACACCATGTTCGAACATAAGGGTGTCCTTCAGTGCACTTGGCACCGGGACACCCTAGGCAGGAGGTTGATGATCGATTTTGTAATTGTATCATTTGACCGCCGGCCGCATGGCAGGCTCAAACGCATTTTGAGGGTCTACTGGGGACGTGTGGCAGAGCCCTCTGTCAGAGAGATCGTCAACTCCCACCTCCGAGACAACTTCAAACAGATCCCGAGGGAGGCTGGAGACAAACAGTCCGAGTAGACCATGTTTTCCACCTCCAATATTGAAGATGCAGCTCAAAGCTGTGGCTGTAAGGCTGCGGCAACTTTCAAACCAGGTGGTGGACACCTGGTTTAGGTGATAGGGGATGCCGTCAAGCTGAAGAGGGAGGCCTACCAGGCTCACCTGGTCTGTGGGTCTCCTGAGGCGGCTGACAGGAAGCAAAAACATGGGTCTAGGGGGAGATCGGGGGGCTATTTTTAACACTGTTTACAGTGGGAGCGGGGAACTTCTTACCTGTACTAAGGATGTGGTCGGGTGGTGGCGGGAATACTTCGAAGATCTCCTCAATCCCACAGGCATGTCTGCCTCAGAGGGAGCAGTGGCTGGGCAACTCGGAGGTGGCTTCGTTCCTCACCCAAGCTGAAGTCACCGAGGTGGTTAAAAAGCTCCATGGTCCATGGAGTCCATGGTCCCTCACTGAGGGCTGTGTGGTCTCTGAAGGAGCAAGAGCTCGGCAGGCAGTAAGTCAGACCTGTTTCCAGAACATGTTGGCCTCCAGCAGGGCTTCCCTTTGTCACCGTGTTGGACTCTGGACCGGACTTCTCGACCAGAAAAAGGTGACTCGCACCCTCCAGATCTGAGACGAGACCCTGCCTCAAGTGGAGGAGTTTAAGTATCTTGGGGTCTTGTTCACCTGTGTGGGTAGAATGGAACAGGAGAGGAAGGAGCTAAGCCGGGAGGTAAGGCTCTCTATTTGCCAGTCAATCTATGTCCCTACCCTCAGCTATTGTCATAAACTTTGGGTTATAACCGAAAGGACGTGATGAGTCTCCTCTGCAGGGTGGTGGGACGTACCCTACAAGATAGGGTGGGGAGATCCCAGGGAAAGAAGACCCAGCTGGCCTGGAAACGCCTCTGGATCCTCCCCGCAGAGCTGGAGGAGGTGTCCAGGGAGACGGAAGTCTGGGCTTCCCTCTTGAGACTGCTGCCCCCTCAACCCGGCCCCCTCAACCCGGAGTGGCAGAAGATGGATGGATATATAAATATATATACTGTATATCAAATAAACAATATATACTGTATGTGCCGATGATGCAATGTAGACACAAATGTGTGTGTGTGTGTGTGTGTGTGTGTGCTGGACACAAGCAATAATGGTTAAATAACTGACAAAACCATGTTATTGAGGTCAATAAGAAGGCAAGGGAAGAGGGAGCTGCACAGGTGACCGTCAACTACAGATATTTTCTTTTGTTTCCGGTGCCATGGAAACTGTGTATCAGCCGTGTTTATGCCTGTCTGAACTTATTTTGCATAGGCTGTGGAGGGAATCATTTACTTCTGCTGTTCATCACAAAACTGGTTGTTAGCTTGTTGCACCATTAATACTCACCATTAATACATTGATTTTTCCCTGGACAGCAAAGGGGAAGTGCCTTTTTCAAGATATAAATTCAAACAGATTCCATAGAGCAGCAACCTATTATAAGAGTGAAACAGACTTTGTAGTAACAGAATTTCTGATGTATGATGATGATAATGTTAATGATGACGATGCCTGTCGCGCTGAATAATTCTAATAATGAAAAGCTTTTTACTGCTTGGCATGCATTAATGAGGATTCATAATTAGTTTGAAGCTAACTCCCATATGGAGCATCTTAGATCCTATCTTAGATGTCTAGTATTATATGAATTATCTCATTAAAACACAACTAGTCAGTTGGTGCAACTTATCTGCCTGTGCCTGAATTAGGTGAGTTAAACACACAGCTGCCCAGTACCAGTCTTGCGTATGCCAAATGCTATCACAAAGGAAAAGCATTACAAACATTGCCAAGCATTGAGACAGGTGTGTCACCATATGCTTGTGTACTGCGTTAACTGTTGAGACATCAGCAATGACTTGGATGACCATTCATTCTTATGTTTTCTATCAGGAGGCTGTTGATCCCCTGTCTTGCTGCCTGGCATTGATAATAGTGCACATTATAGCCGTGAGTAGGTGCAGAGAGACTCTGGAGCTTGTTATAATCTGAAAAAAATATTTGTGTGTCAAATACAAAGGTGTATTGTCATCAAATGAATTCCAAGAAGAGCAGAGTCCTGCGATATATGCGGAATAAATGTCATCACATGTTCCCATGGTATGTAGTACTGAACTTCAAATATAAGGTTCCAAAGTGCCAATAAAGCAATGCAGGCACATACAATATGTGTGTGTGTGATGAAATACAATTCCCTGCGGATTAATATCAAATAAACAAACGAATAAGCTTTATGCTTGCTCTTGGGCCATGTGTATTCATTCTCAAAATCTCTTTCAGCATAGCTACATCACAACTAAGGGGCCAGTGTTCATATCTGTACGGGAGCTTCTCTGTATTCTCAAGCAGGTCACATCCCTCAACCTTCAGTCATTGCCACTGTCAGAGCACTTCTGAGTGGCATGTGAAATGGATATCCCACTTTACACTTGTGTGGTTTCGCCTGTTTCCTCTGGATAAGCATTATGTAAGCAGGAGGAACATAAGCCCTCCTAATATTCAGCACGTGTTTCATTTGAACATGACCATTTGTGACTCACCCGGATTACGTTTTCTAACACTGCTCTTTATGAAAAGATTTTGGACCCTTGCTGACCCTTATTCCAGATGGCAACCAGAGGCTGCAGATGATGATGTTTGGCTACCTGCCAAGATCCATGCATTCAGCCTGTGTGGACTGAGGGTGGGGAGCCAAGAGTGACCCGAAGGAACACAGAGCACCATTAGTCTACAGACACACGATATCAAACACTGACCATCAGCCAAGGGGAGAGAGGGCAGTGCAGTACATGACATTGTATCATGAAGCACAAAGGTACAATTGCAACCTATGGGGGGAAACCTGGGGGATGCCACAAAAATGCTGGCACAAAGGCAAAATGATGGTTGGTGGCAAATTTGCACAACTAAAATGTACATATCAAAACAATTAAAGGTGAAACATCCATGGTCGTTTCACACTGGCCTACAGAGGGTGCATTCAATCCTCCTGTTCACAGAAATAGTTGACAGGTCCTCTCTACAATTGGCTTTGCTGCCTCTGGAGCTGTTCTCTGATAGAGTTTTGACGCATTTCTCAGTTACAGAACCACCATGACTTTAACTACTCACACAGCCTGGACTGACTTAGCAGTGAAACACTGATTGGTCACAGTTGTCAAAGTTGCTAAAAATACACATGCCTGCTTTCTACAAATTCCACAAGTGTCTGGTCTTACTCTTCAAACTCCAAGGTATACATTTTTTGGTCAAAAAATCTGAATTGAATACACAGAATCACAGATCGGAAGAGAGTTGAAACATAATCGGGTGATTGTTACATTTTCACAAAGCTATCATATAACCAATTGTCTAACTTGTGTTCACATAAAGTAATTTCTTGATATATTATTCCTGACTCAGGTGTCCCACAAAGCAGACGTTGTAGTTTAATACACTGACAGCTGACTACTGCTTGAAGGAGTTCTACCAAACCACAAATACAGACAAATCACCAGGGACATCTTTTTCAGCACAACTGACGGCAGGAAATGGGGAGGTGATCATTCCATCATTAACTAGGATGTAATTGAGGTTATGAACATTCCCTGCCCTCATTGAGGTGACACACTGCCAGAGCTATGACCCTTGCTCTGATCACACCCAGGCAAGGACCCAGACACCCAGTGTTTGGTCAGATTACTTGCATTCCTAATGTGCACTCAGAGCTTCACGACGGCATTATTTGATCCGTCAAATAATGCCGTCGTCACTTTAAGTTTATAACTGGTATCAAGTTGGTGCCTGGTATCAAGTGGGTGCCTGCCCATCTTTTCTGAGTTCTTTGTGTGTAGACCAGGGGTCTGCAACCCAAAATGTTGGAAGAGCTATATTGGACCAAAAAAGCAAAGAACAAATCTGTCTAGAGCTGCAAAAAAATCTAAAAGCCTCATATAAACCTTATATTTACTCTTAACATATTTTCAGCACTGGAAAACGTTACGAATATTTGTATCACATTTTTTCATCACAGAAAAACCACATTAAAACAAAAAAATCTGTATTTTTCCCATTTTTAGCAATTTTCAAACATTTTTGAAAATGCTCCGGGGAGCCACAAGGGTGGCATGAAAGAGGCGCATGTGGCTCCAGAGCCGCGGATTGCCGACCCCTGGTGTAGACCATCAAAGAGACACAGCACAACAGACACAAGAGGCGTCTGGCTACATGACCTAGACCAGGGGTCGCCAACATTTTTAAGCTAGAAGGCCACTTCATGGGCACTGAGTAGTACAATGCGTTGACAAGACCTATTTGATACAAACACCCAAAATAACAAAACTGCATGGATAACTTTTCAGTAACAGTCATAATAATGCTAATTATGAAAATAGTAGTTGTAGTAGTAACACTATGTGAAGAGACTGCTCCCTTGTCAATGGTAATTATTCACCATATTTTAGAACATACCCCACACTTTCAAACATGCCTCACGGCTGCTTTAAGTGCTCCTTACAGGCAACCATGTGCCCACAGGTATGGCGATGGTGACCCCTGACCTAGACTGGTCTTGCACATTGACAAAAATGTCCATCCATTAGATTATCGTAGGCAATGTGAAAGGATTAGTGATGTAACTACATTATGGAGGAAATCTGTTGAGTGAACAGGTGGACTTCATTCATTTATTTTCTACTCAATTCATTCATTTGTTTTATCTTTTTAAATTTATTCGATTCATTTATTTTCCACTCAATCCTCGCTAGGGTTGAAGGATCAGCTGAAAGCTATCCCAGCTGCCAGGGCGGGGTGCATACTCGACAGGTTGCCAGCCCATTAAGCTACACACACTCTGATGGTCAATCTGAGATGCAATGCATGTTTTTGGCAAACAAGCAAACTCCACACAGGAAAGGAATTGAGTCCCCTTGCTATATGGATACAGTGTTGAACACTGCACCACTGTGAGGCACCAGATAGATAGATGTACAGACAGACAGACAGACAGACAGACAGACAGACAGACAGACAGACAGACAGACAGACAGAGAGGCTCACTCGGAAATTGATGTATAAATGCGAACAAGTACTTTTCATTCAATGGCTGACACAGGACCTGAAAGACAGCTGTGTGTTGGACTCTGGAAGAATAAGCAGATAGTGGGCCATGAACAAGGCTAGAATTCCTGACTGTGCTACTTTTCTTAATTATAAGAGGCCATGACTCCCTTCTTCATTTTCCTCTCTCTCATTCCAAATGTTGGTATTTTCCAACAAAAAGGACTGGCGACATGATTTACCATTTACAATTAGTTGCATCGTAACACTAAACTAATCAAAACTACAAAGGGAGTTGAGTCCCCTCCGATTCAAGCATCCATATGCGCAGGACTGTGGAATTGCACTTGAACAGCAAGAAAACATTCCATTTCAATTTAATTGGGAAGAGACACTCACCTGAATCTTTCATCAGGGACCTTTGAAGATATCCACCACAGGCCACTAAAATGTAGCATTGCTTCAAATTTCGCAATTGTCCTTAGCCTCTGCATTGCTGTATTACATCTCTGATGTTCAAAAGCTGACCTATATGCATATTAACTTTCTACAAGTGTTAAAAGCACATTTTCCCCTTCCCACATTCATTTGTCCTTGTTTAATGCTTCATCTTTGGTTAATGCTTCCCCATTAAAGTATCTTGTCTGCAGTATGTACAGCAAAGGAGCATCGGTAAGGGTCAAGTATCCACCAACTTTTTCTGCAGAAAGGTCTCTTGGGTGACAAGGTTCATTTTATAGGAGCAGTGTTTTTTGTACATGATCTTTTTAAACAAAACATCAAACAGTGAACCAGAAGGCTCACCCTGCAGTGTTAATGTGACCATGAGTCAGCTCATTTGTCTCAATGTTCAATTCTGAATGTCAATGCTATTGTAATATGACATGCTCAACAGATGTATTCCAGTTGTCACAGATCCTTTGTAAGTCCCTCTATCCAAGACATTTTAAGTAGCGAAGGCTATCGGGCAAATCAAATCTTAGGGTGTAGTGATAGATGATAAGACAGCAGTCAGGCCGGATGTTCCATGTCTTTACATTTGGAATGGGCATCTATCCCGTGGTCACGCCACAGTGAACTCTTGCATCCTAACAACACAGATTTCAAAGAAAGAAAATAACTTACAGTGATCAAAGCAGTTTTCTATCCGTCACGTTCACTCAACCAAAATAGCTGACTGATGAGTCATATTCTGTTTCATCGTGGAAATCAGACTTGTAATTTGTAATAACAAAGTGAAGTAATTTTTGTTCGCAAATTTTGTTTGTTGCAAGCCATCAGCTCTTCTTGCAGTAGGCCAAAATAAAACCTGCTCATGAATAGTAAAGGCACTTGTGCAGTTTTGCCGTTATGACAATGCTCTCATTACAAAAACTTACAAACCACAGCTGTACCACCACAGCAAGTGCTACGAACCAATATGAGGGGTTTGAGATAACAGGAGGTTTCAGTGATAACTTCCTGTGGATTAGTAGAATTTGACAGATTTTTTTAATGGCCCTGAATCTACCACAACGGGTTAAGCTCATGAAGATCAATCACTTAAATGGCTTCACTTGAGGAAAATTGCTCTATAATTTGGTTCTACATATTCTTGAATGCCTCACAGTCATTGCTGTATATTGGACTAACACAGAGGTAACTACATTACATTGTGTCAAGCTGCAGTCAAACTCAAACGTTAAAGCAAATTTCAGCTCTGAAATAGTGACTGTTTGGATTTGATATCATAAAAATTCTAAGATTGATTAGACTGCAAGTTCAACTCCTTTCTGGGATGTCAAAGCTTCAGTCCCATTTATTGTAAAATGCACTCACTACGTTAAACACATTTGTCCGTGGAACAAACTCTTTTCCATCTTCCTCAAGGCCTGAGCTCGTCACCATGGACCCTCTCACCATGGACCTTCTGTTCTCAACCAGTGTGGTAGATCACTACATAAAAATGTATGTAGTGAGGATGACTGATTATAATGGGTCGTTTTGTCATACTTACACTGAGGACCACTGCCAATTGATAAACACATGTACAGAGAGAATACAGAAAACGATTGATAGGCTGTTTTCATCTCCTTTTGTTTTAACATGTTTATGTACTGTATGTGGGGAAGATTGGGGCTTGTTGTCACTCAGATAAGTTTGCATTGCAATTATCTTCCTCATCAGAGGGGACAACTAAAAAGTGAAAGAATGTTTTTTTTTTCCTTTACCATGTCAGAGGTCATGTCCTGTTTGAGAAGAGAGTAGAACCTGGTGAGTTTAGGTGAGTATCATGTAACCATTTTTAACATCCCAGAGTAAAAAATTTCAACCTCATATATTCCAAAATAACCCTCCTTCAGATAAAAAATCTTCACAATGATTTATGTGGACTGGAAAGAGGAGAGATTAAGGCATCCCGTCATATCTCAGTCATTGTTTTGGTGTAAGCCAACTGTAAGCTAGAGCTACATTTAGCAAATATGATACTTTGGGGCAAGTTGTCTCAGTCATCTTGGGGTAAGTAGTCACATGTGGCACATGTCTCAGAAGGACATGTCTGGAATGGGATGTACTTTAAAACAAAGGGTACTAATTAGCAGTTGTCATAATGACATTTCAATGTTACTTTTACAGAAAATAAGGGTGATGTAAGGGAGAGGGGAAAGAGAGAGGACATGGTCAGGAATAACAAAAGAAAAACAGAACATGGCAGTGCAGTATCTGACGTGATGCTGAGGGCAGTGAGGCAGGTGACTCTAGCTAATAACTCAATCAGGAGTACTGCAAAGGACTTAGATGCACAACCTCCCAATGCCTACACTCTTCCACGAGTGGGGTCATTTATGACCCCAATTAAAAAAAATATATATATTGCTATTTTTCTTTATAAGGATTTTGAAGAATAACAATCCATGGGATAATATTTGACCCCACGCGTGCATCTAAGGGTTAATGTCAGCTACCGTATCTTGGCTCAATACTGCAAGAAATTCACCCCAGCTAAAACAGCGAGTCGGGCATCTGTCCCAACTACAGTGGTAGGGTACAAATCACCATGGCAGGTTTTTAATGCAAAACTGGAGCAGTTTATAATGTGCAAAGAGTGGTCCAACGAACAGTGTACCCCTGGAAAATCAGTCTATGTGTGCCAGAACTGATATTCAGAGGTCAGAGGAAAAGTCTGACAAGCAGTGCAAAAGGTGTGACAACATGCCCCGGTCTCCCCTATGTACTGTATGTATGAATGTATGTATGTATGTATGTATGTATGTATGTATGTATATATTTATTTCTGTGTGTGTGTGTGTGTGTGTGTGTGTGTGTGCATTTTTGTTTGTCTGTTTGTTTGTACAGACAAAATTGAACCAACTTCCTTGGCTGTTACATACATCCACTTTTGCAATATTTTAACAATCCATAATTCATCTTTATTTTAATGTTTAAACCTGACCTATCCATGAGTTAAGACAGGCATAAATCAGATTCACTGTGTCGCTAAGTGTACAGTATATTCAAGGTATGTATGAAAATGACTGCGGAGGCGTTTTATGGGATCTTCATCTTCTCTGTGTCAATCAGGCATCATAAAATCACAATTCAGCCCACACTATGTCTCAAATATACTGTCCAATAAACGCCCACAAAATCCCCAGGTTTGTAAATATAAGATTGGATTTCTGGATGAATCAAAAGCATGCACTGGGTATCATTTTTATTCTCCATGAATGCTAACAGAGGTCATAAAGCCTTGACTTGAGGTGATTGACTTGAGGTACAGTTCAAGTGCACTGTTTGTTAATTAATTTTGCTCTTCCGTCTATTCAAGGTAATTGACAGTGAAGGAGCACAGACAGTGCTCAACCAAGGAAAGCCTAAAAGATCAACTGCAGCCATTACAATTAATTAAGCAGCTTCTAATTGAGATGGTCTCTTGATCCAGACAAAGGGGCCTGTCCCACCAGGTTTCTTCTCCCATCTGCCACGTATATTAGTTTAAGAAATGATCACTTGTGTTTAGCATTTAATAACCAATTCTTAATCATTACAAATGAAGCTGAAGAACATTAACTGGTTTGTTGACAGCAAAACGTGTCGCAACAACAACACTATTCAAAAGGCAAATGAACAGACACAATCAATCTTGCAGTTAGGTCAAATGAAACATGTATTTTGATAACATGTATGTTGATGTCAAAGAGTTGAGCAGAAGAGTAACACTATGTCATAAATCAAGGTTTTTCCCCCTTTCCTCTCCTTCAACAACAATGATCAGTGATGTCCTCATTAAATTTCAGCAGCATCTGTCCATTACATTGTGGCATACCTGCCATGTTTGTGGCACGGGGATAATGTCTGACATTCCGAAGTTAGGTTCATGGTCCATTAAACACAAAACCAATGTACATTTATCCCAGTCACTGCATTGACTGATAGCTGTAATATAACAGCATGCTTCGGATCCACATTCAGGCTAATGTAATGAGGGAGAAGGGTGGGGAGAGAGCGAGGGAGGTAGGGACAGAGAGGGAGAGAGGAAGACAGAGAAAGACAGAGAGTCACTCCTCCCAGTTCTGTTTTACTTTTTTGCAGTAGAGCAGATGTTTGTACCACCGGGTTCATTTCAGTCTCTGATTGCCTGTGCTAATGGTCTTTGCAATGTCCTTCTGCATCGGTGAGAATTAAAGTGCAGTTTTGTTCAATGAGTAAGGCTGCTGTCTCAAAAAGCAAGACAACAAAGTCAATGTGTGGCTCATGTGTCATGAGTATGTGTTTGCTATAAGAAAATACTTTCTTCTCTGATCAATAACAAGCTTTAGTGCACAGAATAATGAGAGCAAGAGCATAATGTAACACAATTCAAGACTATTCTAAAAAGACATAGGGCAGTTCCATTCATCTCACTGTCTTTGGGGATGTGGCTTTACATGTCAAGGTAAATCAATTTGTCTGTCCTTTCTACACATGTATATGTATGAAAATTTGTATTGCCTCCCAAAAACTAACAGACTATTCACTGGTTTTCCCTACTCTTACTCACTGCTCAGCCCTGTTAGCATTGAGATACACTGTTAACTTTGGTCAAACTCAGCGTTCCTGTGTTTAGAAATGCTGACTGAAATGTCTACCTCTTGAACTCTTGTCACAGGATTTCTTTTAAAGGCTTAATTTGTCAGAGTAATTGACAATCAATAATATTGACACCTTCCACTAAATGGCTACTACGACTTTGGCTACAAAGTTGTTGTTGTTTAAGTTGCTGTTTGAGTCGCTCCAACAGCACTCAGCGACTGTAACCAAACAGTCGCTGCTGTGCATCTTTGTGCCTGTCTCTATCTCTGTCTTTGTCTCTGTCTCTCTCCTACTCTCTCTCTCTCTCTCTTTCTCTCAACCAAACCTGTCAAGGCAGATGGCCGCCCACCTGCAGCCTGGCCTGCCCGAGGTTTTTTCCTGGTAAAAGTGGAGTTTTCCCTCGCCACTGTTGTTAATGGGGGATATGCTGGGTCTTTGTATGTTTATCTTAAAGAATTTGAATGTTTAAATGTTGACGAGCTCTACCTCCCCCATCTTGGGAGGACGCCTTGAGATAACTTCTGTTATGATATGGTGCTAAACAAATAAAATTGAATTGAATTGAATTGAATTGAATTGAAACAAAGAACTGCAGTGTGCACAGGCCATGTGATCACATGTGATACAGATGTTCATAGTAGCATCTTTGTTCTTTTATGAAAACTGAATTCTCATTGTTTTTCAAAATAGCATAGTATGAGATATTTCTCATACTTGACAGATCTATGATATCACTTTGGAGCAAAGGGAGCAATGTGCAAACATTAGAGATATTGATACTTTCATTTAAACAGATTATCAACTCAGGACTCATCCTCAGGGCCTTTAAAGGCCGGTGCACACTTTTTGCACTGTGATTTTGCACTGTCCAAGACAAAAGATAACGTGTGGTGAAATCTTTGCTTCTGGTTCCAAAACAGTGGTATGACATCACTTTGGGAGGCAGGTGGACAGACAGAGAAATACCTCACAGTGTTTATATTCTGGATGCAAGTCTCACAGTGTGACAGCTACTGTGACCACGTTTACAGGGAATATTGTGGCGATAAACACCACAGTAATGTTTTCAGTTGTGGCATCAACTGATATGGCTACTGACGACAAACATCGCAACAGGCACTAGCTCGTCTTATCCTCGATATTGGTGCAGAGCCTACCAACCATTCTGCATACATTTATTTCTAGGCTCCTGAACCTATCCTGTACGTGTGCAATAAATCTGATATGTGTTTTTTTAAGCAGATATAAAGTGGATGTCAGTTGGATTTCATCTCATTTGAAAGCTGTACATGGCACTTGCTTTGGAAGAATCAATATAACCTGATTCTTAATCCATAAATCTAGCCTGAATTGCTTCACAATATTAATGTGTGACAAAATGTTAAAATGCAATATGATGGAAAAGTAAACATACAAAATCGAATGGAATTAAATGTGATTAAAGACAGAAATTCAAAGATTTAATTGCAATTGTAAACTTGAGCATTTGACAGCCCTAAAATTATGCTCAACTTTAAAATTCAGTGCCTTCTCAGTTCACCTGAGGCAGGATAAGCCTACAAATGTTCCCTTGCAGATTTTGGGGACAATCAGTTGGGCTAGAATGTAGATACTGATCAAACCTACTGAGAGGAAACAACTGTGAAGAGTTGTGGTCCATTTTTCCTCTCATCTATGTAACTTATATATTACGCGGACCTAGAAAACATTCTTGATAGACATATGATGACCATACTCTTATATGCAAGATTTTAATCCAGATCATGTTGATTAGTGCCAGCACATGAACACCCACACAGCAGACAGAACAGTGTGAGGCCGGTTGTTTGTGTGTGTTTCGTGCTCCTCAGTATTTCTCTGATACCTGTGTAGTTGAACATCCTCCTGCTCATATACATCAGTTCAGACACTGAAGCTCTTGCCATTCTCCAACATTCTCTGAAATGCAATGTCAGGCACCTCTCTGACTGTTGATATCAATGCTGACGTGCACCAGGCAACCAGACAGAAGCCGCCTACCAACACTAACAAGGTGAGCAGGCACAGTGCGCTATTGTGTGGGGTATCGACGCTCCCTCAGGAGGAACTGACAGTGACTTGACTGGCACTGCTAATAAGGTGTCAGTGCTGCTCCGATTCTCTCTGAGAAAACAGCCATGCAGCTTGTCCTGGTTGGTGCTCATTTGATCCCATTCCTGTATCAGAACGAAACATCCTAAACTTATCAGCCCAGAATGACACATTTGGGAGGATTATTCAGGCGGAGCAATGTTGAATCACATTCTGGTTTATGCCTCAACTGGCAATTTTGTGATAAAGCCGTTTGAAAAAAATCCAAACATCTAAAACCACACCATTTCGACAATGCTAACATTCAACAATTTTTGTATATAGCATAGCAAATTTTTTGATTGCATTGTGAATTCTGACATCATACATTGAGAATAGAGATTATTTTCTTTTAGAATTGTTGCATATAAAGTGGCAATGTATCATAAATGGGTTATGTGAGAAATTGGCTTTACCCCTAATCTGCAGCTTCTTATCTTCAGCATCTAAACAAACACACAAACACACACACAATCGAGTATACTAGTGCACCATGCAATACTTTAGGGACCTTAGGATTACCTCAGTGTTTCTGTCAATTTCCTGTGAAAGTTGAAATGACACAATTTCACATATGGGATTTGGCACTAATTGAATAGATTTGGCAGATCCTTCTCTGGAAACTGAGCATTGCGTATTGTCTGTTGACAATTCAGTTTGGGAAATTATTTCCATTTACCACACAAAATGAATAATTTTCTCCACTTGAGCTGGAAAATTCAAAGTGCAAAACTAAAAGATGTTAGAGTTGGCAGAGAGGGAGCTACTACCTTCCATTTATTAGCCTTTGGAGTGCTGCTGAGGCTTTTTGCAGCCTGCATTCTAATGAGCAAGGAGGCGAGCAGGGAGAGTGGGGGGGATTGTGTAACTGCATCTTACATAACACATTTGCAAAGGAAACAGGCTCTGAATCTCAAGCAGGGAGGCACATGGCTGATTGAAGAAGAACAAGCACAAACCAGGGGGGGAAAGGTTTTAAAAAAAGGTGCTCATCTTAACGCAGGCAATTTGAGGGGAGGGAATATGCACCTCATACCTCATAACCGTCGCCTCACTAGAAATGCTCGTAACAAGGATCAGATTTTTGGCAGGGAGCTAGATATGGTGATTAGATCCCTTTCACACGTGTCACTGAGACTAGATCACAAAACATGTAATTCCTGGGTACCTATATGTTCGCCCAGTAAATACATTCACTCAGTGATAGTTGACTACATGATAAAGCATTGTTTCACCCTTAGAATGTCTGATATTCTCGGGCGTTGAAATGACCAAAACTTAATAATTCCCCAACAGAATTCCACAAATCCAAAAATCAGTTTCAACAAAAATGTTAGTTTGATGGAGCAAATAACACTTGGATGTTGCTAAGAGGTTTTCAAGCGAAGATCACATCCTGTAGCAATGAATGATACATTCTTAATTCTTAAGAATTTTCTGAAGAATTAGACAAAAGCTGTCTTACAATGCCCCTTCATGGTGTATTACCCTCAAAATGCAAATAGATGATATCACTTCAAAAGTACAAGGCAGGCTCAGCCATATTTGCAATGTCATGGACAGCAGACTCGGCAAGTCAAGTCAATTCAGTTTCATTTGTATAGCGACAAATCATAACAGAAGTTATCTCAAGGGGCTTTACAAAATGGAGCAGGTAGTGCGCCTCAACATGTTAACAGTCAAAGTCTATGGATCACGTAGAAGGACCCAGATGCTTGGAGGTCCGTCATCACTGGTGGTGTTCTAGCTGCGGGCTGTGGGTTAATAAAGCACAGGACAAAGACTCCGGGAAGGAAGCCCAAATAGTATCAAGCATTTACGAGACAAGGATGCAGGCAAGGGATGGACTCAAGTGAGGCAAAATGGGAGAGGAGATCAAGGAGAACGAGGAGGAGAGAAAAGCTCAGTGTGTCATCTAATTCTGGCCACATAGTTTGGTCTAACTGTAAGCTTTATTGAAAGGGAAATATTTTTGTCCACTCTTAAAGGTAGTGAGGGTATCTGTCCCCTGGAATGAAGCTGGAAGATGGTTCCACATGAGAGGAGCCTGTTAGCTAAAGGCCCTGCCCCCTATTTTACTCTTACTGATTTTAGAAGTCACCATTGACCCTGCAACGTTTTAGTTGAGCACAACCTACCATTAACATCTTGCTGGTGGTTGCTCTGACAGAATAAAAGGCAGTCACACAGAAAAAAGCAAGTGCACCTACACTCATAAAAACACAATTTCAAATGAAAAAAAGGCTACACACACTCAATTGAATGCCAATGTCCCTGCTCTGTGCTCTGAGGGAAAGATGATTTGGCAGACTGAAAAGTTACTGTCTTTCTACAAGATGCACTATAAACAAGGAAGTCCTTCCTGGTGAGGTGGTGAAAAGTGATTACTTGGCAAAAACAATATAACAAAATGAGCAAAATGTCACTAGATCACTGTAATTCCACATGGTGATGCTGAAAAAGAATGTGGTGTCTGTATGTGTTTGGCCTTAGAAAAACTCAAGCATCATCAAGGGAGGGCAGAGAGGCCAGTCTGTACTTCATCTTGGCATTACAAAACGTCACAAGTTCAGAATTACAGGCTGGCATTTCAGTTGAATGTGTCTTCTTTTCCATTCAGCCTTTAGGGCCCTCCAGGGCTCATCACAGCAGATCATCTGCCTCCATCTGCTGTTACACCAGCTATACCCATTACACTCATTACAGTACATGAACCTGCTTTCCTATTTGGCAGCTGTACCTATAACATCCTCTGTCAATTATACCCACTATCTTCCCTCCGCACGTGTCCATACCATCTTGACTCTCGTGGTCCAAACCACGCCGCTTAAGATGTTCCTCTTTTCTTACCCTGTCCTACCTGGTTATTACTACTAAAACTATAAGCATGTTCCTCCCTGCCACTTCTAGCTTAGCCCCCTGTCTCCCAAACCATATATGCTGGAGGGTCTCTTGACTCTTGTACACCATCCGTTTCTTTCCCTGTCTTTTTGCAGCTGTTGCAGCTCTGACTACAATTCACATTACACTTCATACCATTCGTACAAGACTTGAGGACCATAAAGGTGCTTCAGTTCTGTGCATGTGGGCATCTCCATCCATCAGACTGATGGATGGAGAGGTACCACTTTATCTCTTGAGCACTGCTAGGGCAACCTGAAGCAAGGTGGTTATGCTTGAGGAACAACAGACTATGTAACTTCCTCCTCTGGCATTACTACGTGTTTATGGGATTCTGTTCATTTGCATGTGTATATTCAGTCTGTGTGTGTATATGCCAAAAAATCGCCTGTCCTCCGCACTGACAGTTGTTTTGGATGGTTGTAAGAACCTGAAGAAACACACATCATAATAATTGCCAGAATCAAATCTGCACTGAAAAAATTGCTCCCAGAACACACCTCCATCCCTCTCTCTCTCTGAGACTTTGTTTAACAGTATGATTAAACAGTCGACTGCCCTCTCTCCAAGAAATCTCCATTGCTCCACAAGTATGCTAACTAGACTGTTCTTCCCCTCATCCTCTTCATAGGTGCTCTCACCTTCTCTACTAATTCCCTGCACTTTCTCCTCTGGAGCAGTACACCTCTCAGACCATGTCTCAGTCTTTACTGTCCACATCTCATGGCTTTACTATGACTTCTTGCTGTGTGCTGGGCTAGAATTGGCCTTTGCCACTTCTCTCTTGGATGTTGCTGTGAGTATGTATTAATTCTGTCAAGTTGGAGTATGTGTGTGTTGTGTTTGTCGACTCTCCTTACCTATCTATTGATATGTTTACTTGCCTGTTGATTTATGTATTTATCAATTTCCCTCTGTTCCTGACTGGTAATGATGGACAATAATATGAAATCACATGAAATCAATGATTACAGTGTCAGGGTTAGTGTTAAGCATTTACATTTACATTTACAGTTAGGCTTCTACACTACTCCGGTCAGCTCAAACATTCCCACCCCATCTGTGCTGCTATTTTTGTTTTATCATATTGTTATTTATACAGATATTTATAATTTATAACGATATTTATAATGTATATATTGTGTATTTATATCTTGTGTATATAGAAACTCTCTTTCTTCTTTTCTCTTCTTCTTCTCTATTTGAAATATTTACACCGGAATGCAGGCACCCTTGTTTCGTTACACAATTCAATTGCTGTAATGACAATAAATGATTCCTGATTCCTGATTAGAGTATTTCAGACTGACTGATGGAGGCACTTCATGGGCATCACATTAGACAGGTGCAGCCACAGAACTGGTAACGAAACAAATGGATTGAGTGGCCTGACCCTTCCAACAGAAAAAAAAGGAAAAGTTTTTTTTGCCTCAGGCGCTGGACTTCCTTTTTGCCTCTTTTCTGCTTCCATTTCTTTTCACACAATGACTTCATGTGAAACAATTCCACCCTCTTTCAAATTGAGATTCTACTTTATTGAAATGTACATTTAATTGCTGTTCAGGTCCACATTTTTATTCACGACAGTTACAGATATGCTTACTCATTGCAATAGTGATTTTTGTTCAACATTATTCTGGGGGAAAAAAGTAAAACTAACAAAAAAACTACTTCACCGTGTGACACAAACAAAAGAGTTCATGTGGTCATCAGATACTCTTCACACACATAGGCATATAAAACAGCTCCTTAGAATTTAATTGCGACATAATACTTACTACATATACTTACTACACACTACTGAACGTAACTCTATCCAACCACACAAGGTCAAGAGTAGTTCACTTTGACACAGAAAGTCTCTTCAGTCTTCTCTTCCAAGTTGTTGACATAGACAAGGATCTCCACTGAGCCTGCACTTTGACTTGGTGCAAAACGTAAGCCGATGATGTAACTCTGCTTTCCACCAATCTGAAGATACAGAAAAGACAAGAAAAGTCAGATTTGAACTCAAATAAAGTGCTGTTAAAATGTAATCTCGCATTTAGTATTTTACAATGAGGGGCACCAAATAATGATGGGAAACGGCCCAAAATGTCTGACTGGAACTGTGAGGTACTGTCCCATCCTCCAGCACAGGTCCCAATGAGTTCAATATAGCATTTTCGTCAAACGTACTTGCGCGTTTGACAAAGGATTTGACATAGGATGAAAAGGTTTCCCAGTGGTAGCAGGATCATTTGAGTGAACAATTTGTGTCAAGTTCCCTCTCAGAATGGCAGGGGAAAAGAGCACTGCAAAACAAAAATATGATGATGAACATTTGACATTTTTAACAGCGTAGGAGGGTTTATATTTTTTGTTGAATGTAATTGAAAGCCATTCTGCCTTATATGTCATGTCGGTGTTTCGATCAGCACACGTCTGCCAGTCTGTGTTTTCTACCCTGAAATGCGTGAAATCAAAGCTTTGATTTGCTCTGACACCCATGTGTAAGAATTGCCTCAAGTGGCAACAACAGAATACAAGCCAGATTCGAAGATGATTGTTCAAGGCAAGGAATGCCAGAGGTCCCACTGAGTAGCATGTATAGTTAAAAAAAAACAATACTGTAAATTATTATATTTTTGTTTGTGGACTTGGTTGAACTGAGAGTTTGTGTGTGTGAGACAATGCATAACAATTCTCATTAATGAAAATGACCGGCCTTTGGTCTTAGTATTGTAGGAGTCCATTTCTGTCATTATCATGTTGGTGTGAGATATTGAGACATCTACAATAAATCTGGCTGAGCAAAGTGTGTGTGTATGTGCGTGTGTGTATGTGTGTGTGTGTGTGTGTGTGTGTGTGTGTGTGTGTGTGTGTGTGTGTGTGTGTGTGTGAGAGAGAGAGAGAGAGAAAGAGAGAGAGAGAGAGAGAGAGAGAGAGCTCTCAGCTCAAGAGCAGAGGGAGATGGCTAACATTTCCTGATCATTCCTTTTTCTAAGGGTTTCATGGATGGTTACAGCATCAGCTAGGAGGGTAAAACCATCCAATTTCAGATCACTATTTCACCTTGTTGTTGAGTTAGCTATTCTAGGCAATTCAAATTCAGTGAAAAAAATCTATACCCTTGGTGCATGACAATTCCAACTGCTACTGGACTAGCTGGCCTTCATCATTGAAAATGTTTGCTTGGGTATGTAGAGTGAGTAGAGGACTTGGATAGAAGACTACCATCTGCTAAGCATACCCCTTTATGTGTGGAAAGTTATTAATGAGAGATCTGTGCAAATCCTGCTGTGGTGGGGAACAAACGGTGGTCCACCGGAGCCACTACCGTCATTCCAGAAAAGACCATCAAAGGCTGTACTTCTTGAGGTGGCTTAGACAGGCCAGCCACTGGTAAAAACAGAAGAAAAAAACAACAGCCTTTGCTTTGAAGACATTTACATTAGCTTCTGAAGAGGCTGCATCATGGTGGACCCCACCAATTCGATAAGACTTGTTCTGAATAAGTCTCAACTACAGAAAACTGAGAGGAGAGCACAGGCTTCTTCGTTGAGGCTGAGACACTGACAACCTCAGTCTATCCTCTGCATTACTGCTGTCAATGAACTTGAATTTTGCTTGTTTGTAACAGTTAACACAAACCCCCCTGAATTATCAATATCATTCCAGTTTAATCATTCATCATTGGAATATCAAACTGGATTTACTACAATTCACCGGAGCAGATGCACAAATTATAAGCCTTTGGGATTTTGTCACTATTTTCCACGTGGGTTTGGAAGTCTTGACCATGTGCTCATCAGATTTGGCCAACCATTGGTAGTCATACCCACCACTTTGCCCCACTTAGGTCCCAGTTTGTACCCACATTTGCCTCCCTGAACAAATAATCACCTTTGAGCACTGCTTCAGTGCCTTCAGTGACTGCACTTCCATTAGCTGCTCAGTGACTTTTACACCTGTAGTTATCCAATGTTTAAAGATGAGAAAGTGTTGTGTCGCATGCATCTTCGTTGTGCATTCTATATTAACCTTAGTTATCTGATATGAGCTCACATACTGCACAAGCTAGCCGCTTGCTGAGGTTCACTGTTGCCTCCTCTCTCATTACTGTGAAGCTGGCATATGTTGAGCGTTGGCGTGACTACATGCTAGGGCAAAGACCAAAAAAAGACAGCCCTTTAAGACCTAATCTTTCTGTGTTTTTACTACACACAATACGTGAGGAAATGACCCATATGTGGTCTCTCATCCCACAAATCTAGAGACACTCAGCATTAACTGATACCAATGCTAAGAGAGGACAGAAATTTCAAAAAAGGGGCACAGAATTTTCTTATCACATGCGTACATGATTCAATCCAACTGCATTATTGCCGACACTGCGAGAATAGCACTGCACTGCTTATCCTGCTTACCATTTCTTTATTCTATGAACTATTTGCAAAATGAGCAAATTGGCCAAGGGGGTTATTTATTCTATCATTAAAAGACAATGATAGACAATGGTTTTATCTGTGCCTGTGCTCTGCATAATCTGATGATTCAGGCATACAGAATGTGCATTTACTGTGTGCTTTTAGGCCACATTAGCATAACCTTACCATGATGACAAATGATGAGTGGCGCTATGATTGGCTCGTGTCAGTCTGCTTAATGTCAAAAGGGAATTGGAGGGCTTGTTAAGCGAGCCAAGGGACGTGGAGCAGTCATGTACAAAATAATGTCTATTAGGACTAATTTAATCAAGACCTCCCTTTTACAGATGAACTAGAATGTAGGAGCCAATTATTTTCCAACGTTTACAGTGCTCCTGTAATTCGGGAAGCTCTCTCACTCTGTGCGTGTGCACTACTTAACATGCGGGCCGAGGAGCAGCCCACGATCAAAGGTGGCTGTAGATAATGATAGAGAGATGACAGTGGGCGGGTTTGGCTAGTTAAGCCATGTGGATGAATTGGACCTTCAGCTGGCGCGTACTGGATCTGCAGGGGTGAAACTACACACAGCCGTGCACTCCCAAATAGAGACAGGGGGCCACGTGATGGTGATCCCAATATTCGCTCGAATCTCAGTGTTTAATAGCAGAGGGCAGGGCATAATCATAATACAGTCTCTTGTCCTCTGTCTGTCATCCTTAGTTGCCTTGCTTGTGAGCAATGTCCAGCCCTGAACAAAATATCTCTGCTTGGCATTGGCATGACTATACACCTCTACTACTGCATTTAACTTGCACTTGGTGAAAATCATTTTTTACTTCGCAGCCACAATATCTCACGATCTCCCTGTTCTTTGTCTATTTTATGGTGTATCATGGGATTTCACAGTGAAGAAGGGGGATGGTGGATGGCTGTGATATGTCATGTGTTGATTTCCGATCATACCAGTCCAATATGTGCTAAGATCACAGAAATACAAGGCAGGAGGGTGTGTGAACATTTATCTGGGTCCTGTTCCCATTCAGAGTATGGGGGGTACAACGCCTGTTTGCCCCTCACTACAACTCCCTGCTGTTCTCTTCGACCCGAGGGGGCAATTATCTTGTGACGTGAGCCCACTGTTCCTGGCTCTCTCCTCTGCAACAGCCCAACTGCCATCTGTTCCCCTGAGTCCAATCCAGCCCCATGTGAAGCAGTCAGAGGACCGAGTCTGGGGGTTTTGGAGGGGTGGTGTCTGCTGCACCTGCACCCTTGTCCAGATTAAAAGATCCTGGTCTATTTTTAGATCTGTAAGCACTGGCCTTTCTTGGAGGAGAGAACAAGACTAATATGTTCCCATAAAGGTCTCCCTACCAACCCCTTCACCTCCACATCCTCATCCCTTCTCCTCCTTCTCCTGGCGCGCAACGCCAAAAGACCTGCTGCTGAATAATTTCTGGCCAGGCATTTGTTATGTGGAGCCTGCCATTGAGAGGGCGTTCACTACGATATGTACTGCATCACACCAGCATGCCAGCTAATTTGGTGATGAGGGCATGAAGCTTGGCTCTGCACAGCCAAACCACCTCCTATTCAGCTACACCTTCATTAATAAATAAAGGAATTTTACCCTCTTGTGTTCTTGATCCTAAATAATCTCTTTCCTGGAATTGTTGGTATATTGCTCTGAGAAGAGTAAATTACCAATAACCAAGTTACTGCACACCAAAAGTCAAATATCTATTTCCTGTGTGTGGATATGATACATGGACATAATCCGGGGTTGTAGCTGAGTTTGATGTGTAATTAATTTGAAAATCCAATGCAGTCTTATATCCGGTGTGAGCCAAGAGTTTAGAGGAGGACCACATTAATAAAATGGAGATTTGTACCATGAATTATGGACAAAAATTGGCCTCCATGGAGGACAGCGCTCCAAAGATTGCAATGAAGAAAAACGGGAGCAAAAATTCAGGTTGCAAGAGTGGTGAGGGAACACAGCCACCACACATCAACCCGACCAGTGCCCAGGAGGTGGGATTAGTACTGCTGTCATTTCCTGTGCACCTTGGCCTGTTTACATAATCGTCAAAAGGCGCCTGAGCCAGTGTGATGTTGATGCTCTCCTCCAAACTTAATTAAAGCAATGAGTTGATGTACCAACAAAACAGGGGCTGAGGGTGGTTGTGAAGCCACCTAAAGAGCAAGTCCCCCAGTGATGCTGTGCTGTCGGTAATCTGTACAAATTTAGCATGCCCCTCAGCAGTTGGATTATCTGGCATATAGTCAGTGGACTACCACACCATCTGAGGTGATGATGGCTGACCTTGGGCAGTGCAACATTAATGGAAACATTGAGAGGACAGCAGAGCCTTTTTGTGGTTTCTGACAGAGAGAGATACAACCAAGACATGCTGCAAAATTATGCTTCACGACAGCATTTCAGTTAGTCATTTAATCTGACAACCTCAATAGTCTACTGAAGAGTAAAAACATAAGCAAGTTCAATCACATCAAACAGATGCATTAAGCTACTTTCCATGTATAAAATGAATAAAATGAAGAGTTAAAAAGTCAGTTGACTTGGACCAAGTGTTTCATTTGGGCTTTGAAGGGTGTTTGCGGCTCACACCCTCCTGATGTCAATGAGGGGTGGTTGTGGGTGAACCCACTGAGCAACACATTAAATGAAAGACAGAGAGACCACGATAGAAGATGGTGACAACATCTAGAGATGATGGGCCAGCCCTGTCATATATCCCATTGGACAGGGGCGTCGCCATGGAAATGAGGTGCGACATAATTTGTCCCTGTGGTCAGGCCACGGAGTTGACAGATGAGAAATGGAAGTGGCCATACTAATATGTATCGCTGTGTTGCTCATTTAACTGGCTCCCTGACTCCATCCATTTCTTCCATTCCTGTGCTCATCTCCTGATGCTTCCTCCTTGTTTCAGTCTCCTGTCTGCCACTATCCTTTCTTCCACATCTTCTTTCAGTCTTCAGCATTGTCTCTTGATGCATTGTCAAAAATAATAAGCATATAAATTCCTTACTTTGAGTACACACTTATGATTTTTCTTGTCCTCTTACCACTCCCCCTTCATATTGTTTTCCTATGTATTGCTACTGCTCCCTTGGTTCATCCCTCCTCCATCCTCCAGATCTCCAAACAGTACCTAATTGGAGGGTGAGGATGGAGGTGGAGGGAGCAGACCTTGACAGACGGGGGGTCAGTGTAATTGCCGCTAGCCATATTTAACATTAAGATAATCAGGCCATTAATTACTCTCTGGATCATTAAATCAGCCACTTGCAAAATGAAATTTTGGCCTCTATTACTCACTTGAGAGACCACGAAGGGAGGGCATTTTTTCATCTATCAGACCCCACCCCCGCCACCCACTCTCCCATCCCTCCTTGTGCGTGGACAAAAGCCCACGTTGGCCTTTGCTTGTACTACGCTACATGGTTCTAATTTCAACTTTCAGCGTTTAACGATCATGAATTCATTCCCTGCCTCTGTTCACAGTAAAAAAAAAGAAAATGATATTTGCATTATTTACTCTCTATTTGCAGCTATAACAGATCCCGATCTTAAAAAACTCTTTGACATTTCATGTGAAATAGATGACAAATACTCATATTTCATTCAATTCAAATCATATCTGTGCTGTTCAACCTGGCAAATAAACTCCATTAAAACTGAGATGATTCCGACATCTTATGTTACACCACACATGTATTTTGCATGTGCATAATGTACATCTTCCTGTGCACTATGGAGGCTGTTCTGTGATTTGAGTTGCAAGTGTAATGACAGCCTGTGCAAATCACTTTATCATTTCAAAGACCATTGGTGGGAGGTCAATAAACCTGTCAGGGAGGGAGATAGACAGTCACAGAGAGATGGCTAGCAAGAGCGCAGAGAGGGATCTGAAGACAAGTGGAAAGAGAGACGGTGAGACGTAGTTGCAATTCAAACCAAACAAGACTAATAATCACCTGGGGCTTGACTACAACTGATGCTAAAATGTAAGGTGGAAAAAGCGAAACAGGACAAATGGGAGAGAGAGAGGGGGAAGATGCGAGAGGGTCAACAAGAGACAGTGTGAGAAAAATGGGAGAGGAAGTACAAAGACAGAAAGTGAAGGAGAGATGTATGGAGGGCCAAATGGCAAACAGCAGGCCATTTAAGAAATGGTCTGATAAATAGTATTGACAGAGAGAGAGAGACAGTGAGCAACACAGCGTTTCGTGTTAATTGAGATAATATTGACCGCCTCCTCTAATCTCTTCAAGGTAGAGACATGCCTCAAAATACATAAATAAATAAGAAGATGATCAACAATAAAAGCCAGACTGTTTTGATGGAGGGGCGGTAATGGCACATCGATACCAAGATATCTATGTTCGTGTGGGTCAATGTTACAACACGCAGTTGTGGGTTAACAGTAGTTTATGGCCTGTTAATGTGTGTGGGCAGCGATGCTGCTATGTGTACCACATTTAATTATCAATTTTGGTAAACACTGAGACAATTCTAGGACAAGGCAAACTGATGTAACATTACTGCTGTCTTAACGGTAAAAAAAACGCCTCCATGCTAAAAAATGATAAAAAAAAACGCCTAATTTTTTTGGCCATATTTTTGTACCAAACATTTTTGCTCTGTTAATTCTGTTTTAGCCACGTACGCATTCTTAGGTAACATCTGATAAGCATGGAGTCTTCTTTAGTGCAACAACAACATACGCACAGCAGCGGCCCTTACTTGAGCTGTACAAGGTTACCAAATCCAGTTTTGCAGCTATATATTCACACTCCCTTGAAGTACCATCTCATCTGGCTTGTCCTGTTTGCTCAATGTATTTGTAGGCATGTCCAGCTTCTCTAAATGGTTGTGCGTGTTGGCTCTGTTTGTACAAATGTATAATTGGGTGTGTATATGCGAATCTGTGATTGTGTGTGAATGTGGGGAGCAAGGTATTTCTGTTGACAGATGACTGTTTGGGGTTTAGGAGGTAGAGGGCAAGTCGATCTTTATGCGGATGCCAGTCAGCTTTAATTTGTTGCGATGGCAGCTGGTGTCCCACAACATAGACCGCTGATAATTACATGAATATACAAAATGAGCAACATGGGCATCAAGTATAAGTTCACTGATGTCCTGCTGTGCTTAAAGACAGTTCATCGTCTAGTCTTTAATAACAGCTACCCTGTTTCCCACTGCCACAAATAGATTCAGTAACAACTTCAGTAAACAATTTTCCCTCTTGTGGCTGTGAGGACCAGAACTACAAATACCAGTTATGTTTCATGAACTAACTGATACATCAATTACATAACAACAAAGATCATGTCAGTGAATGTAGTGATGTCTTGAGGACACACCCTAACAATTCAAAGTCAGTAAGAGAAGGTCTGCTGATGTAATAATAGAGCCTGATGTATGCAAGATACCTGTTGGCATCAGGGCCCAGTTTGAGACGACCCTGCGCGTTGGCCTCCCACACACTGTTGGCCAATTCATTGCCAATGGCTGACATGACCTTGATGAGCTCAAGTGGCCACTCGTCCAGGTCTAGTGATCGCACCCTGGACAGGTGTGTGCCGAGGTTACGGTGGATGCCAGAGCACTCGATGCAGATGAGGGCACCGAGATTGAGGCTGGCCCAGTCTGGGTCTGCAGGTAGATAGAAGAGCTTACTTACAGCAAAACAAAATCATTGTAACAAAGTCAATATTCTTTTTGTGTCTGTGCTCACTCTGTGCTTCACAGTCTGCACAGCGGCCGTTTCCCCTTATGCTGCGCACTGCCTGCAGAGCCAGAGCTTCTGTCTGGCTGGTCAAACGAGACTGTCACAAACACAGGGAGATGCTCTTGTAAAAATAAAAGCCTGAAAAATGTCTCATCATTTCACCTGAGTTATTTGCTGCAGACAGAATGAAGCAGAGGAGAACTGAAAAATGATTCAGAGCAGAGTAAAAAGCAGCAGTGATCCAAGATGGAAAACAACCAAGCCACGGTAGAAACCAAATCCTAGAGCACACACACAAACACATCTCACACATGTGAGTCAGTTTCTGTATTAAAGCTGATGTTTCTGTACTGGGGAGAAACATGGCAAACAAATGGGAATTGGGGTGGAGGAGAGCTGTGGGTGGGAGAGGAGCAGTAAAAGGTTTTGGTGGAGCTGAATTGGTCAGAGCCTCAGGGGTAAACACAGAATGCACAGACCGAGAGCAGAGCAGCCACTGCATGTGAAGGTGGAAAAGGGAAAAGCAGATACAGTAATTACCTGTAGTAATTATACAAGCTTCTTAGTGTGAGAGAAAGGCAAGTGAGCACGTGTTTGTGTATATGTGTGCATATAGTACATACATTCATAGATACCTTCCACAGAACAGAGTTTATTTATAGATGTTCAAATCAAGATGCGAAACACACATCTTCCACCTTTTTCTTATCAAATTACACGTTAGTTCTGAGACTTAACCTTGTTCTTGCTGGTCTCGCACGACTGCAGACTGGCCAGGATCTGGCTCTCGATGACCTGGACCCAAGCGTCTCTCTCCTCATACGATGTGACCTCAAAGTGCCACGTTTGACCCGTCAGGGAAACTATGGTGAACTCAAAGTTCTCCTCTTGATCTGGTGGAGGAACAACATAGTCAGTAGAACTCAAAAGGTTTCCTATTTAACACTGTGGAATTTGAATTCCAACTTTCCCAAAGGCTCTGTGACCTCTGAGATTGCACCTCTGTAAACTATCATCCCAAAGCTATAAAGCCTCCCACCAAATGATGGGTCCATTAGCCCCCAACATTTTGAGATGGTCCTCTCCTGCGCATGTGCCTCCTTTGTGTTCCTGTGCACCATCAAAAGTCCATCAAAACAATCTGAGGGCTGGCACTTGCTTTAAGACCTCACCACATTTGCTCCAATGTGTTGTGCTCAAAAAACATCATTCCAAACGCAGAACGATGGGCACACGCATCCCAAGAAACAACAACTATGGGGAACAACCATGTGCGCTTCCTTGTTTGCCGACCTCAAATTAATGGGAGCATTTGAGAAGAGCTGAGTTGAGATTGCCCACCTGCTTCACAAAATCCTTTGCTGCAATCAGGGTACTTATGTTGAATCATCTTTTCTAACCAAAACAAGCTCGGGCACCGGTTTTATTTCAATGTGCAGATAAGTCCAAACTGATTGGCTGTCAATTCAAACTGATGTTTATAAAATCTCCTTAATGGCTCACAACAAATCTGCCTTTTTGGCAACTGACATCACAGGCATGGCGGCTAATGGTGTTACCCAGCGTTAGGTCGATTAGCAGAGTTGCACATCAATGTTGCTGGTATAGTTACCTGAGCTACTACTTAGATCCGTCACTGTCAGTCTTGGTTTGTTTGTGCATGGATATGAGGCTCTTGGGGATGGTGCAGAGAGCATATTCCTCATACACATAGCCCATTGAGTGCTGGCTAAACCCTGCAGGGTCAAGAGTGCACAGTGTATCATGATTTAATTCCTATGCCTGTGTTCAGGGAGCTTGCTTGCAGTGGGGGTTTGGCTGCTCTACAATTATGGAAACCAACAATCCAGAAAGGGTCCACCTCCTCACATAGTAAATTAAACACGATTTAAATGCTGAGCTAGCCCCCGCCCATTGACATGCACAATGACCGCGTACACTAATGAGTAAAATGGGGGGAGGGTAGGCCTGTGTTGTCTATGCAGGTTCCTCATCCAAAAACATACATTTCAGATCTTTTGTGCTAATAATGGTAAATGTTGATGTTGTGACTTTGATGCACACCCCTGAATTTGAATCTTAAAGATTTGTGTATTTATTAGTATATTCTAATCATGGTAACTTAAAACAATTTTGTGTGCACTGATTCTCCTCTTACAGAAGATAAAATCGAATAATAATAGAGGCATTTCTGATTCAGATCATCTTTTGTCATCTAAGCTTTTCACAGTAGTTAACATAGAATTAACTAAATATGAAGAAGTTAACAAGCTCAATCACCCGCAGGAAATGAAACGCAAAAAAAGGTAATGTCACCTCCAGGTTTTTTTGCCCCCTCCACCAAAAATAATACTGCCATTGGTACTGACCAATTAACAACTAATGGTGTTGATGTGCCATTGAAACATTTTCCATCTCACAAGCTGCGTGTATAGGATGATTTGAGGTAGTCTACGCTCAAAGGAGCCAAGGTTGAAGTCCATCAGGCTCCAGTTCATCTTAGCAACCATAATGTAAGGTCATAATGTCTTACTGGATCAAACAAGAACCACAGGCAACCCATGAAATGCTTCGTGTTTTCCAGGGTTTCATTGAGTCTTTGTCTGTGCAAGTGCATGAAACAACACAAGCATGGGGGTATGAACACACATGTTCACGTAGACGGTCACCTCTTTGTATTGGTAATTACCGCCACTGCTCTTGGCTACTGTTGGCGACATTCACACACAGAGGTGGCGCCGAGGCAATTTGTGAACTCTGACACTGGCAACCTTTAGCAGCAAAAACACTGCACGCCAAATACACGCAGCATTTACAAGAAGACAGGCGATGGTTGGGGGAAGGGTGAGGAAATGACATGCATACAAGCAGATCATCTATGGTATGGGATGTTGAGTCCACCCGGTGGGGCACTGTGAAGGCATCCATGCATGCATGTGTGCGTGTGTCTGTGCGTGTGTGTGTGCGCACGAGTGCGTACGTGTGAGCAGGACTGATGGAGGAATGAGCGGGGAGGCAAGAGGGAGACAAAAGGGAGCCTGAGGAAACACAAATTAAATACCTTAAATGTCACCACACACAGTATTGCTTTGCGACATAGGTCATTACTCCCCATATTATTTGCAGCCCTTTACAACATTAATAACCTGGAAAATATTTTTGTCACTTAACTCTCTCTGAGAAAAAAATATGTATTTGGGAGAGTGGAGAAAGATAGGGGGAGAGAAGATGCAAAGATTGCCTGCTGAGTGATTTAACATTTTGCTCGCGTTCATCTCGTCAAGGTTAGGATGACTGATGTGAGAATTGTCTTGCCAATAGCTGTTTGCATATTACAAGCGTCATATCCTAAACTGACTCTAAGAACTTGAAGGGGGCTTATTTGTCAGGTGGCCTCCTGTTAAGGCCAGGAGACCAAATCAAATCTGTAGTCCATTTACCTACAGATATTTAGACAGATTTAGACAGATTTAGACATGACAAATGGAATGTTGTTCTATATCAGAGTTATCTTTGACTTTGGCAAAGTGCAGTGATAAAGGAGATATTCAGCCTGATACAAACTGAGATCAACCAGGACAAAACTGGAAGCAAATTGCACCAGTTAACTGGATCACCCATGTCATGGCCTGGACACACTCCCCACATATTGATGCTGAGTGCAATCTGCTACCTCTCTTCCTCTAACACACAGCATGTTATCACTTAAACAGATGAGCCTTTGTTATTCACTGTATATTCACTACCCCTGAGGCTACATGGAGCATTTTCAGAGGATGAAGGCAGGATGAGGATGGATGCAGCTCGAACCTACAAATGTTTTCCTGCATCTGACAAGAGATTATTAATCATTCATTTGATCAACAGTTATGAAAGGTCTCATGCCAGAGGATATAAAAGTAAATAGGACGAAGTATGCATTCATACAGAGTGTGCATTTGTCTCTTTAATTTCATTATCTACTTTTGTAGAATAAAAGAGACTTTAAAATGACTTTAGGTTGCTTTAAATTGCTATCGTATTCCTTATTTGTGACTTGTGCTGGCAGTTTCCCATCATTCCAACTAGCTCACTGTACTTGCACCTGTTGTACTTGGTTAGACAGTCCCGAACAACTGGAGTGAGAGGGTCTCAATGGGTCAAACAGTTGTGGGATGACTCTAAGTGTCCATTCCTTTGTTACATATAAAGTTACATTTTTAGAGGTTGTGCTGTTTTTGTGCTGGTTTTATTGCTATGTGTCTGGAATGTATGTGTCAGATAGGGGATCTTGACGAGTAATTGAAGATCAACAAAGGCACTAGTGGACATGGCCTCTTTGAGCAAAGAATTCGGCAGGCCTCAAGCTACAAACCTAAGCTAACACAGTGGTTCACACAATGCTGTCTTCTTCACTGTCACGCCATGTCACCACATATTCCTCTGCCATCCGCTACATCTTACTTCCAGCACCAAGTTTGTATTATAACACAGTCAAGACAACGTTTTTAACGACCTTACAATTTCAAGGGGAGATAAGTCAAAACCACAATAAGTTCAAAAGATCGACCTCCTGTAGTTATTGTTTGACTTGCGGGTGACACTGCCTTTAATGCCTAAGGACACCACTATCAGGCCGACAGATATTGTTGGAAAATGGTTGGAAAATAAGAACCCAAATTGCCAACCTGACCACCACCGCCCCTCACCCCATCCGCTGACGATGCACCAGGGAGGACTATTGACAGACCTGAGTCCCTCAACCACCGCCACCGACGCCTAACAGAAGACCTATTATATGTCAGTGTCCACACTAAACAGAAGACTGCTCATGGACCCACGCACACACCCACCTGCTGACGCCAAAGAGGACTGCTCACGGACACCTGCTCATGCCCACAATATTGCCCTGAGTGACACCTCATGTGTCTGGCGCAAAGACTGCAAGTGATTTCCATATTTTGCCAACTTGACATTGAAGTTGAATATCCTTGGTGTATCAGATTGATGCAATATGGAACGTTGCTGGCCTTACAAACCTGTGACAAGGAGTGTGCCTTCCCACTCAAACTGACTGAATTGATTCATAGCAAGAGAGGATGTTGGTAGGATGTTGGATGTTGTTTGTACAGTATGTTGGCACAAGGGGTGACTGTAATGAAAAGGCGGTAGTTAAATCAGTGCAGTGTGCAAGTCTGTGTATGTGTGTGTGTGTGTGTGTGTTTGTGTGTGTGTGCATGTGTGTGAATGGAATTATGGGGTCTGCATTACTACCTGTGTGAGCTCGGTCATGGATGAGCTTGGTCATGGAGGGCGGTCCCCTCTCATCAATTAAAGTAGTGGTAGTGGCTGTGACATTTAGATACTTCACCCAGTCGCCTCTCATGACAGGCGGCAGCCAAGAGAGTGTGGTGTGCTTAATGGCTAAATTGGGAAGACTGTTACTAATCGCTTATTGAATAATGAGGGTGACAAAGCTGATAAAAGATTTCAATACCCTAGAATATTTATAATATTTCACTTAAGCCCTCCAACACCACCACTCTCTGTAGCCCCCCACCCCATGCCACTGATGAATAGGGGGACTTAGGCGGGGCTGAAGCAGCAGTTGACAATGTATAGCACAGGCAGAAAGTGCAAATGGGGTAAAAACATGAGTGAGATGATGGCACAGAGGGATGGGGGAGAGAGGGAGGATCCAGGAAGAAAGAGAAGGAGGGAACAAACAATTGGGAAAGAGAGAAAGAAGGAGAGGAGCAGGGAGGAAGAGGGAAAGTGGGCTGAAGCATCTATTCATCACTGTGACAACCACTTGTCTCAGCAGCAGTTTGATGGAGTCACACATCTGCCTCTTCATTCACATCTGTTCAACTGCAGCCCCCTCAACACACAGACACACAGACACAGACACACACACGCACGTACACACACACACACACACACACACACAAAGTCCTGATTTGTGTGTGTGTGGGATATTGCACACTGGGAATATAGTAATTGAACTGGACTACACCAAATTATACATGATGACTCATTATGGTTACGTCAAGTACAGTTTTTGTCTGCCCATGAATTTATTTCCTTCTTTCATTATTTAGATTTGCATCAAAGCTGCAACCTCTTTCATATGAGCAGAATGTGAAACTATGAACTTCAATCATATTGATTGCTGTCATCACAGGAGCTTCCTGGCTGTGTGGAGAAGTACCTTACGCTTAAAGTGGATAATAAAAATACGTGTGTTAGAGGCCACCGGAGATTTTAGTATTAGAGGCTGTTTGTGCTGATAAAGGCTGAGAAAATAAGAAGCAAAACAGGGGTGAGGCGTGTGGTGGTGGGGAAGATGCAATTACCTTCTGCAGTACCAGAAAGTCCATCAGCTCGGAAGTTGCTTGTACTCTTCTTTCGCCGGTGTTTCTTGCGATTGGCATGAGGTGATGGCGGAGGTTCAATCTTTGGGCTGGTGGTGCTGGACATGCTTGGGCTAGAGCAGGCAGAGTCCCCAGGACCTGTGTCTTAATTGGGGATAAAAGAGATAGGCAGAGAGAAAGATCATGAGAGAGTGTGAAAGAGAGCAAGTTGAGACAAATAAAGAAATTCACGTGATTTATGTTTGAGTAGTTTCACTCTCCCCATCTTTTTTTCACCGAGTTGGTCATACAGAGCCAGCACAAATTGCAGGTGAAGAGTGGGTCAGCGGATTGATGGGTGAATGTTGGCCATATTGGCCATAAACAGACGACAAGAGGATCTGAACAACAGCAACTCATCAGACAACAGCGGAAAAGTGAGAGGAAGATGGATGGATTGATAGATAGTGGCAAGGAAGGGAAGGAGAGGGAGATAGACAGAGAACGGTATGTAAGATAATGAAATAGCATTTGGAGGGTGAGGTCTTGAAGCTTTGGCTGTGTGCGCGTGTGTGTGTGTGTGTGTGTGTTTGTGCGCGCGCATGTGTGTAGCTTGCAGATGGGAGGGCAGTTAATCCATGGTGGTTAATTGCATGCTTGGGGATGGCATCTTGTCAGCAAAGATAAGTTGTAACATTTTCCACTTGAGCTGAGACTAAACGATTGTAAAATAAGTTATGGCTGTCCTTGGGGCTGTCTGTTCGGGGACGGCTGGCCGCCGAGCACTTGGACTGGTGTGTATGTGTGGCACTCACATGTGTTTGTTACACCAAGAGCACTGTGCAGCAAGTCTTACACTCTCCAAAATTCCCTCGTCTGTCGCCAGCAGGCACTGTGTTGTCAGTCTGCGAGCAGCTCTGTGATATTGATGGAGGCTGAATGTTATTTTACTCTGCCTCTGGTCACAGCTGTCAGAGGCTGATGTGAGTAGTGGCGGGCTGAGACTCTCTCATTGAGTCTCATTGCCAACAGCAGTAGACCTTTGTGTCTACTGTACGAATACCTCTTTGTGTCTATGTGCATGCCAAGTCTTCCAATGAGGCTTCCAGATCAGAGGTGAAAAAGCACTTTCTCAGTTTTTGTACTGCCACTTATTGTTTTCTAGTCCTACCATTTCTGACATTATCATTTTAATAGTTTTAATAGCAACCATCGTCACAATAATGACAATAACAACAATAAGAAGAGTAAAGACGAAGAGTAGAATATTAGCATATTGGTGTATTTGTAACAACAGACTATCATCGGACTATTAAATCAACAGTTTATCATTGCCAGCGATAGCGGACACCTGAAAATAGTTTGGTGTTGGAACAACTATGTCCCCTAACATTCGATTATAATCTGATTGTGATCGGGTTTACGTTAAAAAGCTAACGTTGGCGTAACGCCTGATTATAGTAAGGTAAAACTGACTAGATGTTGGATGGTGTTTACTTGCCAGCACTACATAAGTAGTTATCATTCAATCAGCATTGTCTGACTTTGACACCCACATTGGACTAACTTCAATGTAATGTCCCGGTGTCAGCTGGGAATGGTACGATTATCAATCAAGCGAAGTGACTTTGTCACTAAAAGTTGCTCTGAATCAGATTTTTGAGTGCAGTGAACCACATTTAATTGGTTCAAGGTCAGTAAGCACAACAAGAATTCATATAAAAGGCGCACTGGATAATAAGGCGCACTGCCAGTTTTTGAGAAAATTTTAGGATTTTAAGTGCTCCTTCTAGTGCAAAAAAAATGGTAAATGCTGGTCATAATTGTGACGCTGACCACTAGATTGCAGTGTCGATGTTGCCAACATGGATACAGCAGCTCAGGAAGTCTGGAGAACCTGCCACAATGGTGATCCCACAACCAGGACGGGTTTTCTTCATTTGGCCATGCTATGCAAAAGTTACTTGGCTGCTCCAGCCCAAATTTCATTTTCCTGACTTGCCTTTCCTGACATTCAAGTGTTTCTTTTTTCGCACTTAATGGAAATTGTAACATGTAGAAGTTATTGTTGTATACGTTGTTGCAGCTGAACTGCCACCAGACTCTACTTGTTTCTGTTTTATATAAATGATGTGCACAAACTATCTGTTAGCATTTAAATTGAGATTTGATATCACCGGTACTTATGGTCACTTTCCACAGCAGAGGGGGAGGCATTGTCCCTTCTCTCGTGGTTTTATTCATGGCATCTACAGTTGATTCAGTAGCCATTACATAACTGTTGATCAAGAAAAAAAAGTCATGCAACCTCTAATTTGTAATTAGATTTTAAATTTTACCGTAAAAGAAATGTAGATTGTATTTTTAGAAATTAGCCTAATTAATCAAAAATCACTGATGCTTTGTGAATGCGTATGCACCCTGACACTAATGAGGAAGGAAACAGTTACACAATGTGAATTGCTGTAATGACAATAAAGATTCCAGATTCCTGAGAGGGAGTAAAACAGTCCTGATCTCTATTTGCTCTGTGCATGCGTGTGTGTGTGTGTGCATGTGTGTGTGTGCCTATGCATGATTGCGTGCCTAACCTGAGGACTCTTTTAACATTTCACAGCTTTAAACATTATTTGAAGAAGTCAGCCCACTGGGTACAACACTGGGTAGAGACCTGTCAGTCAAGCTCTTCACAGTGGCAGTAGCACATAAGAACCCACATACACACATGTGTGTGCACCTTTACAGCTGTCAGTCTTGATGCAAAGTTTTGAGAGGCGTGAATGTTTTAGTAATGGTAAAAGGACACAAACACACACATACACACATACACATACACACACACACACACGCACACACACGCACGCGCATGCACACGCGCTCCATTAGCCTGACAAACAGCAGTATTAGAGCTCTGGCGGGCGGATCAATGTAAGAAAAATGAGGGCGCCCCTGTGGAGCACCACCCTAGGGCCTTCAGAATCACAGCATGAGAATGTCCTGGAGCTGTCTATGAGGCCCTGATCTACTGTATGTAATCTTTCTTATCTTAGCAGAGCAAGAATTAATCAAGTGTTTCAACAAATCTCTATTTTAGCATGTCTCTTCCTGTCTGGTCGGGTTGTCTTCACTAGGGCTTGTTCGGCAGACGCTGATGCCATGAGAGACCGCCTTACCAGTGCTGATGCCAGAGTTGGCAATGACGGTGGCGTCAGTCCACTGGTCAGCGCTGGAGACAGAATAGGAGCGCTGATGCATTCCATCCATCCGACGGCTGTTGAAGGAGACCAGGCTAATACCGGTGGCCACCTGAGATGATGAGGCACTGCTGCTCACTGAACCTGGCGCACAGGAGGCAGCGGCCCTTGATTAATTTGAATACACAATGGGGGTGCTGGGGTTTGGCACAGATAATCCCAAATGACGTTACAAAAGGCCTTAATCACGTTGTGGTTTATCAAAACACATTTGCATGTTAGCTTTGATTCTGGGAGACATTCTGTAGTGTCCAGAGAGAAAATGATATGGGCACAGAATCAGACAGGGACCCTGGGGGGAGCATGAAAAGTGTGTGTATGCACACTGGACACACACACATACACACCGGGGGCCCATAAAGTAGGGGTCCCTTTTTTACATGCTGGCTACTTAAATCAAGGCGTCAAGTTAGCTAGAGCCTTTGCAGATGACTAGGCATGTGAATCATTTCTCTCTTCCTCTACATCCCTCAATACTCACATCTCTCTCTTGCTCATACTCTCATTACAGCTCATTTCTTGGCACTGGCTGAGCAGAGCAGGGGACTGATTGCATTAATATTCATGACAATAATTAGTACACGGAGTACGGCTCACTGAATATTCATGCTATTAGCTTGAGCTTGCTGAATCTGTGTGTAGGTGAATGTGTGTGTGTGTCTCTGCCTTTTGTTTAATGACATCTACCTTCATCTACCTTTGAGGCTCATACCTGCATCCTTGTCTGTCTGTTTTGGGACTTTCTTTATCGCAAATTGAAAGTTGAAATTGAAAAGTTTATGTTCACCATAAATATGAAAATCTCCCTTCCCTGTCACCTGGATTGTGTCCAAACTGTAGACTACTCATATCCTTGGTCAGGCCGTTGGTTTTGGGACAGGACACGGCAGCGGAGGAGGACACAGCACGAGGTGGGCGCTTACCCGGGACCTTCACTGTGGTCCTCAGCAGGTCGATCTCCTTACCATGCACATTCTGCATGTAGTCCTAGATAGACACATGCACACACACAGATTAGGATGCCAGGCATTAGGATCCCTCAAACTGCTGCCTGCACACAAAAGAAGCACTAAGATATTCAAGCATGCTTAAAGTGGTTGAGCGGCATGCGTCCTGGCTGCTTCAAGCCACTTTCCGCTGTCCTTGCAGATCCCCTTACTCCTGCCAAGCACCAAATCACAGCTCGACTGCCCCTGACACTCCGCTTTGTCCAGCTCTGGATCAGGGGGATTATCCGTGCAGATTAAAAGAAAAGTGGAGGCGTTAATGACACACGAGAGGCGCTCATTAAAATTGCCTCCTCCTCCTCTGTGGAGTGCTTGCAGTGATATAAGAGCAGCCAAGCATTGTGGGAGGTGAGCCTACTCTTTAAGATGAGGAAGATGAGGAGAAACATAGATCCCACTACCTGCTGGGCCTCCTCAAAGGAACTCTGTGTGTGTGCCTGTTAAATTGTGCAACATGGTGAAACAGAACACACACACTCACTCACTCACTCAGTCTCTCCCTCACACACACAGACACACACAGGCACACACACGCGCGCACACACACACACACGCACACACACACACGCACACGCACACACACACACACACACACA
>OMPJ01003343.1:12470-36613 GCA_900312935.1 Carapus acus | reverse complement strand
AAAAAAAAATCATCGATGCGTCGCTCCAGAGGAATTTAAACACACACGCTCACACACACTGGGTAGCAATGAGTGCCGTGGAAACTGTTCCTCACTGCGAGTCGTTCGAGCTTTTAAGAGACGTGCGGAGTCGCGTGTCTACTTTGATTAACAAAACACCCACGCAATATTAGAAGTGTTGTCATCAATCAGAGCATCACAGCACAAATAGTGACACACACACACACACACTCTTACTTCTCCTGCCTGTGTCCCTTCGCAGATATACGGCTGGTAATCTCTCGCCAGCCTTGGCACGTTGTCATTTATGTCCAGCACTTTGATGAACGCTGCCACAGAGGAGGATAAATGGTTCTGCGCTGCGGTAGTGAAGACAGACATTTGTTGGAGTCGGCCGGCTGCATGTATCATCAGTGTAAGAGCTCCGTCCCACCGATACTTAGGGCTGATGAATGTGCTCATGTTCCCATCTTGAATCAAAACTATGGCAGAAAATGGCCCTTGTTGCTGACGGCTCCCTGCAAAGGGAAAGGAGCTCGTGCGTCGGCGTGAGCGCGAGCGAGTCTTTCCTGAGACTCTTTGCCAATAGCGGGTCACCTTAATGCTACTTTTGAGCAACGTGCGAGCCAACACGTCGACGTGAAGGGTTCATGAGTGAAATGGTGAATAACGGTGAATAATCCTGGATGATGATTGAATTTGATTTTGGATGTTCAATCGTGGGTTCTAGCTTATGCGGAACCAGTGTTGTGAGGTGGGGTTCATGGCTGGCCTCATCACTAACCCTAACCGTTACGTTAACCCTAACCCTACAAACACATGAACCCTACATGGTAGTTTCTTCACCAGTGATTCATTTATACTCACCACCCTCACAATCTGCCAGGGTAATATCGGTTCTGCAGCAAGAGAAGCATTTCCACTTAGTTTCTCCATCCCCACAACTCCCCAGCAGACATAGCGAGGGGTCCCTGCTCAGGCTACAGAGGCTACAGAGGCTACGCTAGTGCTAGCCAGGCCAGGGAGGCAGCCCTCCAAATCACCGCTCCCCAACATCTTCCTCACCAACGCCAGATCCCTGGTCAATGAACTAAGGCTGCCCATCTACACCCTTTTAAATGTGCCAGAACTCAGCACCCATCGTAAATTTGTTACACAACATGAACTGTTGTACTGACAATAAAAACTCCAAATTCCTGATTGATTGGCAGAAGCTGACTGCTATGTTTGAAAATAACTTTATACTGCCAATCACTGAATAGATATAACCATTTAGTCAATTTTTTCATTTCACATTTTCTCTCCAAGATGACAGGTGAGGCACGACCTCTCCTGCCTCCCCCGACCTCACATTACTGTGACGAGCTCATGTTTGGTGCCTTGGAAACATCAAAAGTTTGTTATACTTTTTGACAACCCGCATTTGATGTGTTGCTTTGGCGATCGCAGATGTGAGGTTTTCAACTTTTCTAGTCCTTACAAGTTGTTATGCTAAGTTACCGGCCTTGCATCATTACTGATCTGCAGGTGGGCAACGTGGTTCCGTCGTTAGCCACGTGAGGACTTGTTCCAGTCTGCCTGAGGATTCTGTGGAGGTGACCTTAGGTCAAATGTGGACATGTTTGTGTACGTCCTCCCCGCACAGGCAAGCACTCAGAGACCTCACATCACACCCGCCGCAGTCCAGAGGGACAACGCAGTTGCCTTACTGTCTTCCCTGGCGACGACGGTCACATTGTGCCAGCTCCAAGTCTCGCGGTCCAGATGTCTGGCGACTGTCACGGTTCCATTGTTGGGGTCTATTTTGAAAGCTTTTGTGGTGTCGCTGCTTTTGTCAATGGAATATCTGCAAGACAAATCACCAGGACACACACATTTAGCCGGGCAAGGTTGTTTCCTGTGCAAATACAGCAGCACGATACCGCTGGGAGACAAGTTACACAAACTGCCGGGCTTTTGCTCACAGCGGACAGATATTCAACAGAGAAGCGACACACCGGCTCCGACGCAACGGCGAAAACAACAGCGCGGCAACAAAGTGCCGCCGAGGCGAGGTAAACACAAAAACAGCCAGTTTTTGTTATCGTCCTCATTATTTTTATTTCTCTTATTTGAGAAGTGGGCAGTAATATTCCAAGTGAGGAAGCATAACCAAACCACGATACAACTGAGACCGTCTGCATGCTGAGAATGAGTTGTTTGCCACTTTCCGGAGAAAAGGCAGGAGCGCCGTTATTCCCTGATCGGATGTGACAAGTAACAGCCCACCACTTAAGCTTCTGTTATCAAGTAATAAGAAACCATCAATTTGCCGGGCTCACGCCAAGCAGAAATGTTTATGGAGGAAATATTTGCATCGTTGCGCAGGTTTTTCACGCCGGAGCACTTTAACATCCATTAATGTAAGAGATTATTACACCGCCGTGATTTAGGGGACGAGGGGATGAAAACAGACGCGTCGTGAATCATTTCCTGCCGGCCAGTTCGACCGATACCAACGCCGGTAAATAAGGCAATTTGACCCCTGCAAACTAAATCAGTGACTGTTCGGAGTGTTTGGAGGCGACTCCCACGCCCAATTAAATTCAACCATCAGCTTGCCGGCGTCCCCGAAAACCACCGGTAAAAGAAGTGGAAGCTGGAGAGCCGAGGAGGACCACGGACACGTCTCCAGGGAGACGTGCTGCACGTCCCAATGACTGCAAATCTCACTTCCATATGCCACCTTGCATGGCGCTTTATTACATTCCTGTGTCGCGGCCACGTTGCTTTGTGATAATACGGCGGCAATAGATAGAAAAGCCTGTGAGGTATGAGAAAAAAATAAAAAAATCATGATGATTTATTCAGCAGGGCTCATTTCCCACTAAAGTAATATGAAATAAATATAACCATGTACAGGGTATCCGGAGATCAAGGGTAAAAATGGGAGCGGCGAGGCAGCGGCGTTATATGAAATGGAATGATTTTTCACCTTGCAGAGGAGCGCGTTGAGGGCACGCTGCCTCGGAATGTCCCCCGCCTCGTCCCACCCCTCTGTCCCCGGCTTTCCCTCCTCCGCGGGCCTGGATTCTGCCTCGTCATCCCCGTGCCGACAGTTGCTTTGACACGTGCCAGTCTTCCTCCCCGGTGCCCGCGGGGGGCGCGGGGGGGTCACGTTACCTGACGCGGTTGTTGACGGTGTCGGTGTCTCTGCTGCTGACGGTGCCGACCAAGCTTCCCAGCTCCGCGTTTTCCGGGATTTTCCACTCGTACAGAGGCGCGGTGAAGACGGGCGGCTCGTCCACGTCCTCCACGATGATTTTTAGCGTGGTCCTGTCGGTGAAGTCGTGGAAACTCATGAAGCGGGTGTCCACGTGCTCGTTGACCGCCTCCGCCGCCATCACGAAGCGCCTCTTGCTCTCGTAGTCCAGGGGCTGCGGGGTTCAGCGCATGAAATGAGCATTAACGTGGCTCTACCTGTGCTGTGTTTGTCGTCATTAGGTGGGTCAAGATCAATTTGAAGAAAATTGACACGCAGATTAGCCACAGTGAGGGGTGGAGGACATTCGGAACCATTAGAAGTCATTAAATCATTGTCAGCAAGCTACCAGGAGTGCAGGAGCATGCAAAGATAATATTGTGTCTTCAATTAGCATTATGATGCCAGTATTAGCATTAGAGCCATCAAACGTGATGAGACAAGAGGCTGTAACGACTGTTTTCATCATCGCAACCTAAATTGCGATCCTGTGTCATTTAAAGGAAAACGCAACCAGCATGAGGACCGACTCGAGGTCAAAGAGGAACATTTCACAGTGAACGTTGACCAACCTTGTCCATGGACGCTATATTAGAGGCTCAAACAAATAAGAAAACTGAAAACAAAAGCGTGTAAGTGATCGTCTGGGTTGCGTGAGCGGTGCCAGCCTGACCTTGGCCAGGACGATCACGCCCTCCTGGGTCTCCGAGTCTCTTTGGATGGTGAAGGTGGAGCTCTCCTCCAGGTCGTCCTCCAACCTGTAGATCATCCTGGCATTGATTCCCGCGTCTGCGTCGTCCGCCATGATCCTGCCCACCGTCGTGCCGACCGCCGCGTTCTCGGGGATGGCGAAGTTGTACAGATCTGAGAATGAGGAGGAGAATCCCACATTTGCTCGGGGACTTGCCTGCTATTGCTAGCTGGGAGAATGTCAGTATTGCGAGCTGATAACATGCGAGTGCTGCGCGGGTGCAACACCGCGTCGGAAATTGACAAATTGCGGCATCCCCTCCTAATCTCAAAATATGATTGCAGGTTTTAGGCCGGATCGCCGTATCTGCGGGAGTTAAGCGGACAACCAGTTACTCCTGCAGCCGCAATTTACAATCACAAGAAACAGTTAAGCTGCACGAGAGATACTGCTGCAGGAGAGAAGCAGTGCGAGCGTGACATTGAAGGGTAAAAGTACGACCCTCTCCGCTTCCTTTTCGCCGAATTGATTTCTTCCCTGGGCATTAATTTGTCGAGGTTTATCGCCGAGAGGCCTGTCTTTGTTTCCAAAGGTCATGACAAATGTCCTTTCATGTGAGAATGATTAAATTCATCCGGTAGATTCCAACAACACGAGCATTGCATGTCGTCATCCCTCAGCAGTCTCCTTCTCTTCTTTGCTTTTTTTTTTTTTTTTTTTTTTTTTCTAAATACCCTGGATAGAGAGGTGCGACACGGGAAGTATCTCTCGACTCACGGTGCTGGAAAATGGGCCCATTGTCGTTGACGTCTGTCAGGCTGACGGTGACGGTGGTGGAGGACGAGTAGCCGCCGCTGAGACCCAGCATGTCTTTCACCTGCACCACCACCAGGTACTCATCTCGGGCCTCGCGGTCCATGTTGGGCCACGATGTGACAATGATACCTGAGACGGGAGCAGAGAATCAGCCTGCTAGGTGCTTGTGTTACCGTGGCGTTGTCACACTTGTCCTCTTTTTCTCATCCTCCTTGTTCTTGTTGCTAGCTTCCCTGTTGGATGGTCACTGGTGTTTCAAAGCGTGTGCTGCTGCTGCTGCTGCTGCTGCTGTTGGTGAGCAAGTCCTCCCTAAACGCAGCCGGTCACACAGCCCCTACAATCGCAGAACCACCCCGAAAGGTATTTTGCTGCTCGCTCGCTTCCACAACACATATTTAAACTCGCCTCCTACACGCCGGCAGAGTACAAAGCAGATGGAAGCGGAGCGCGCTCAGCAGTCTATGGGTGTTGCTGTCTCGGGCAGATAAAGACACAGCAAACACAGCAAACAAAGCGTTCCTGCCCGCCCTCGCCCGTGCTGTACCGCGGTGTAGGAGCAAAGGTGGCACGCAAACAATGACAAACTTCTCCTTTGCTAATCGTTTCCGCAGCGGTGCAAAAAAAAAAAAGTTCTCCAGCCTGCACCTGCGACCTGCCCGGGGCCGGCTGGTGATCGTCGGCTTTACCCGTCTTAGGCTCCACCGAGAAGTACGGCTCCCCCTGCAGGATGGAGTAGATGAGCTTGGCGTTGTTTCCGAACATGGGATCATCAGCGTCTGTGGCTGTCACCTGGGCTACCGTGGTTCCTGCGGCGGGTTGTGAAAGGAGGGAGGGAGAGAGAAAGGGAGGGAGAGAGGGCGAGGGGTATCAAGCTGTAGCTGCAGTCGACGGGGGAAAATAAAGTGATTATGCCACAATCCCATAGGGTGTGAGGGTGTGTGTGTGTGTGCGTCTGGCTGAGAGTGGAGCTGTGGAATTGAATGAGGAGGAGGAGGAGGAGAGGAAGTAGGGGGGAGGGGGAGGTTGGGGTTAGAGGGGCGACGTGCGGGTGGACGGCGTCCTTTCACAAATGGCCGCCGCGGTGCAGGTGTGTGTGACAACCTCTGCAGCCACGCAACCACGTCTATCTCACCAACCCTCTGCTCCTCTTTCTCTTTCTTCCTCCTCTCATTCTTTTTCCTCCCTCTCTCTCTCTCTCTCTTGCAGCCTGAGATTTACTGCGGCGTGTCTTATTCGCAGCCCTCCCTTTACACTCCAACCTTCGCCTCCCTCGCTCTTTTTTCCCCCCCATCCGAGTCAAATGCATTATGATTTATTACGAGGAGGCGATATTATGCTGCAAAGGCAGATTGCATATAAATTGAAATGGTAATGTATGTGGTGAAAGGGGGCAGGGGTTATAATAACATTATTTAAGAAACGTATCCATAAAGGCATCCAAGCAATGATATCAAATCCAATACTTTTAACTTCCTGTAAAAGCACAGCTGTCAGGCGCGGAGCTCATTCTTCTCATTCAATATTGAAGATAAGTAGGGCTTTGATATATGAACGAATTTGGCCACAAATAGGGAGAATCCAGATTGTGTTTTTTCAGGTGTTAATCGTTCAGGTTTTCTCATTTTAAACTTTACCCAGAGTTGTTTTTGTATTTGTAATGCACCTCACAAGCAGCTTTTACAGATTCTTATAAAGTCTTTGCGAAACGTAACTGCAAATCGGTGAGTGTTTGCACCAGGAGACCTCTGCAACTTTGTAGAGGAGCAAAAGTCTTTGGACGCAGGCCGAAACATGAGGAATGACAACGTAAAAATAAAATGCAACATTTCATAACAGCGTGGAAGGTCAGCCGGCGAGGGGAACGAGACCCAACTTGGGGACGGGGCTGCAAAGTTTATATTAAGTTTATGTTGAATCTTATTTATATTTAGACAAAGTTCTTGGCAATTTGTTTGGATTTACGTTTGACATCTCCTGGCGGTGAGGGTAGCATTTCACGTGGAATTATGGGGGTTGTTACTGCTGTCACCTTAACCCTACTGCCTGCGAGAAGAAAAAGCACTTAATCACTTTAACAGCACCAGTCTCACCACAGCCATAAACCTCGGCTGTGTGTGGTCGTGTTCTCGTCTCCTCCAGCAAAACAAACACGTGTCCTCCCCTCCGGTCCGGGCGCTCTTACCCATCGGGCACATCTCGGGTATGCTGGAGACGTACGGCTCGTTCTGGAACTGCGGGACGTTGTCGTTGATGTCCTGCACCTTGATGATGAACTCGGACTGCGGCTCCACCGGCTCGTTGGACGCCCTGTTGATGGCCTGGGCTTGCAAGACGTAGGAGGCCTTTTCCTCGCGATCCAGCTTCTGCAGCGTCCGGATCTCACCCGAGTATTCGTCGATCTCGAACACGTCCCCCGCCCCTTCGCCCGATAAGATGTACCTGATGGACAGCTCGCCTCGGTCGTAGTCGGACCTGAGCTGCAAAAACGACGGAGGGCGTCTCTGTGTGAGGCAGGAATGGACCCAAACGGACGAAGAGGACGTTCAGCAGGAGCGATTACCTGGCCAATCACGCGAGGAGTCGGGTCTTCCTCGGGGACGAACAGCTGTTTCCAGATCCACCCTCTCCTCACGCGACGGGGCAAATGGGTGGACCTCTGGGCCCACTGTTGGGCCTCCGCACCTTGAACCCCTCCGTCATTCAACAACCCCCCGGGAATCATCGCAAATACAGTCGCCACGGCCAGAACGCTGGGCGTGCTCATTTTCAGAGTCCTCCTCTGCGTCTCCTCTCCTCTTCCCATGGCTGGCGAGCAGGAAGCGGAGGTGTCACCGGTGTCGTAAAACCATTCCTTCATTCAACCGCGTGCTAATTCCAGACATTGGCGGCGGCGCAGCCCATCGTCTCATTATGTGGTTTCTATGCGCGCTCATGTCTCTGAAATAAAAGTTAACAGTTTCATCAGCATTGAGGCGAGAACGGCACACAGCAATCGCAAAATACGAGGGGGGATTTAGACCTGACTGTTATAAGAGCCCCCATTATACACAAAGTGTTTCATTATACTGGAATCTACATACATTTTGCCAAACCCTGCATAATGATGTGCAGAATTAAGTATTTGCTTGTACAGATGAGGATCTCAGAAGGCCTCCGCATACGGAATTACACACTTTATGAAAGGCACAAAGGAACCACAGGACGTACTCGGTGTTTGCTTTGCCAGATCGTGTAGCTCAATTCTGTCGCAGCCCAACTTACTTATTTCTGTCAACCCTTCTCCAGAGCTGTCAGAGTGTCCTTAAGCAAGGCATTGAAGGAATTGTGTGGATGTGGTGAGGACTTTCCACAAAAGTGTGAATGTGAGGTCATGCTATCTAAATCTGAGACCACAATCTGTCTCGACTGGAGGTTGGAGGTCCCCGAACCTCCTCTCGCCATTTGGCAAAGAAAACTCGACCGCTGGCGCCACGAACAACGACAAGGTCAAACGCAACTTGTGACCAGTTTTCTTACGTCGCCACAAAGCCAAAACCCCAGATTACGTCACACGTAGAGATTCCACGTTGCTGAGATCACCTCCCCCCGCAAACACGGGGACGATTGTGAACACGTCCCGCCTCGCAGCTAAGTCTGTGACGACGCCACTTTCTCTTTGTCTGTATAAGCGCAAAGTTTTCAGCCAATTCATACTCTCGCTTCAACAGATAACAAAGTGCGACGCACCACATAACCGATTCAAAGGAGGCAGCCAGAGGAGCGAGGCACTTTATAAGATAAGCCTTTGTCTGCTATTGCTCTCTCGTCCCCCCCATCCTGCACTCCTGCATGGGCAGTTAAAAACAAGCTACTGTTTAGGATTCACACAAGGGCTCGCATTGTGTTGTTGTCTGCATTATGGGGTGTGTGTGGGGGGAGGAGGGGGGCCCACGGAGTCTGAGCGTCATTCCTTCAGCATGACACTGCACTCGCCAGTGACTAATGAAGACTGCTAATGTGATCAATGTCCGCCCAGACATGGAAAACAGGGACGTACGCCTCTGACAAACTATGAGCACAATCGATGCACCAATTACATTGTGCATCACGATAAGGGTCAGGAGAGGAAGGACGACCAAAGTCGGGCAAAACGTGGAATTAGATATCGGTCAATAGTGCCACAACAGCCGCAAAGTACCAGGCAGAGAAGAAACTTTTGACACATTAAGCTGGTGGGTTGTTTATTCCCACGTAATTATCTTTGTTCCATGGTGACGCTGACAGAGCTACACACACACACACACACACACCGCGTCTTCACCTTCCTCAGGTTACCAAGGCCGATCAATGTTGTCAACCACCAGCTGCTTGGTAGAATATCAAAGTAAGAAATAATTCCAGATTTCGCTTCTGCCTGACATTTGTGCGTTTGCGGCTTCTTCTTTGATTTATATTGTAATGAGGCAGGCTGATAAACTGACAGGCAAGTACTCTGGTACTACAGAGAACATGGACGCCTTAATCAGGGGTCGAAAACAAACTCAAACAAAGGGTTTGTCTCACATTTCACAGCTGTGTTCCCTACAAAATTCATAATGTTGTGTTCATATTAATATTAGAATTATTGTTAATATTGCATCAAATTGTTGTGCACATATTTTTCTGTCCACATAGTTGAAATCATGATAGAAGTAAAATATATTTTTCAAGACAGGCGGTTGTTTGGCATTGCTGAGGTATGCGTGCAAATGACCAAGAATCAATTCCCCAACTCTCTTGTGTCCTTGTGTAACACACACACACACACCTGTTTATTCTACATTCTTTATGAGGAATCTCGGTGCTACTGTGGCATTGGAGCAGTTTATTTACCCTCACCACTCAGGAACGCTAGAGTTTACATGTACATTTTCGATTAAGGGTGCGTTCATACCTAAGAGCGAATAATGGTGTTGCGCAACGTCCAAAAAACTAGCCGTCAAGATCCATTTGTAATGAGCAGCTAATATCAATTACCGGCAGCAGGTAGGGTTTGACAGCGAACGCAAATGGGATTGCCCTCACGTGCGTCTTTACAAAACGAATTCACATCCTCGAGAGGGGCGGACTGACATTTCAATTAGTGGCCAGTGAATCGTGAGCCGTTCTCTGCCTTTATGGTTTACGCTAAGCGCGCTTCCAAAACCCAATAACTCTCGCCAAAACCAGAAAACAGCACACGGGCAACATTACCATGGCTAACTGCTCAGCTGACGACAAGGGGGGCAGGCTTCAAGGGACGGTTGGGAAGAGGGCGGCGGTCAACAGATGGAGGTACCAATTAACAAGCTAGCGGCCTCAAACTCAAAATTAGCACAATGTCCCAGTTTGGTGAAGGTGTTCACAATGTCTAGATGTTTGATCAGGTAATAAGAGACAGCAAATAATACTGCCCGAGTCCAGAGCTCAGCCCTCTAGTTTTCCCTTACAGGTGCGAATCTGGGAAAGAAGAAGAAGAAGGAAAAAAAACAGCTCGCCAAGCTAAAAATACCCCCAAACACAGTTGCACCTCTTGGTCAATTTTCTCCTTCAGAGAAATTCTGGTGTCTGGGTGACGCGCAGTACATGCAGAGTGCCCTGTGCTTGACAGCCATTCATTACCTCTAATAGGCCTTCCTCCCATTTCCAGCAGACCTCCCGCAGCCTGTATGTACACTGCACTCCAACAAATGACAGGATGACAACGAGCCCCAGTCTCAGCATGTTGAGCAGCAGATGTGCTGAGACCGTCACATCATTTTCCTATATGGTGAGGCGACGTGGCTAATAAAGCGCAGCGCCGTAGCTGAAATGAGCCTGAGGTGCTTTTAGACGGTAAGTAACGCTCGCCGCCATTGTTCGAAGGCGCCCACACAGACAGAGCACACTCCGCTTGACATTGCTCATGAGGCCATTAAACGGGTGACAAAAAAGTACAACTCCGTCATTAGCAAAGTCATTGACTTCACTCGGGAATGGCGGCGAGGAGGAGAGAGTGTCGACACTGAAGACGTGACACCGGTCCTAAAAATAACGTCAGCTATAACGAACACTAAGTTAGCATCTCGAGAAGAATCCACCTCGGGAGTTTGGCTTCTTTAAGCTCAACCTTCCACGTCCAAATGTACTTAATTGGTCATTTGGGAGCCCATCATGGGACTTGTTGTTTACCGTTTGGCTCCGTGAAGTGACAACACTGACACACACACGGCACATTTCCCAAATCAGGACCCACAAACGAGCTCCCAGGCTGACGACGCTACGCGGAAAACACTATGTACTTGTTTGAAGCATTTTGCGATTTTGTTCGGCGCAGTCGTCGAAATCATTAATATTTAGCGATAGTTTTATCAGCAATAACGCCGGGGTTCCGCTTATTTGTTCCTTTTTGTTTTTCAGCTCCGTAATTAATTAACTCAGCAAAGTAAACTAATCACGGATGCCCGCGCTGCCACTGCCAATTATCTCTCCAAACGTCAAGACTTCATTTGGAAGCTTCAAATGAACTTTTAATCATTTCGCTCAGCATTGTCCGAAAATATCCGCGAACTCTCCCCGGCAGGACCCACACTGGTCGCGTCACGCTCGCGGATTCTGCGGCAATTCGCTCACATTAGGATATAATTGGTCGCCTCGCCAAGCTTCTTGTACCTCGGTTGATGAGTGGCCTTTTTTGAACTCTATTTATCAACCTTGAGCGACGCACTCAAACTAATGAGAGGAGTATATGGCTGAAATTCACCATGAAAAGATTGTCACAAACAATCTGTTTCATAGCTTTATTTTTTAAGTAAACCTCTACAGCAGAACGTTCCACAACACTTTACCAAGGCTGAATTTGCGATTTGTTGCCCGGTGTGGTCCTGCCACCAACACACACTTTTGACGCTTCCTTTATCTCAATCTAGGAATTTCCCTTCTAAAGTCTGCTGTATGGCACATCAGAAAACTCTTTTCGAGGCTAAGCGTCACAAATTGACAATGTCAGCAGTGGACAGGCGATGATAAAAGCCCCTTTGAGACATGACAGTGACAAATCAGTGTTACACTGTACAGATATTTAGAACTGGGAATGGACGGCATCAAACTGGAATGACCATGAGTTTTAAGTTGTTTTCCAACAGCTTGCCTATCGTACTTGTTCTTCCAAAAAAAATAGCATTCTGCAAGACCTGCCCTCGAGCTGAGAGGCGGACTGAACTCTACCTCGAGGAACAAATGTGTTTTATAAAAGTGCAGGATTATTAAGCCGTATGTGGCTTGTTTTTTCCTTTTATTTTCAAAGTCTTCTCTGTAGAATCGTCTCATTGTTTGAGTCCATTCCAGGAGTTTGGATAATTATCGACAAAGAAGAACGCGAGCAGCAAAGAATAACAAAACCACTCTGACTTGTGTGAACATTTGGGAATTGAAAATTGACTCGCGATTCCAAGCAGCAAGAAGGAATTGACTGGTTCCGCCAACCTGAACAACCGTAGGACGTCCTCGCTAGAATTTTGATATTAGCATAAAAGCGCACGGCTGCTGCGGTTAGCTGAAGAGGTGGAGGCAGGCAGGCCATGAAAAGGTTGCCATGGGAACGGGTCTTCTACATGACTTACCTCGAAGTGCTACCCAGAGAAGTTACATGAGCAATTTAAGTTCTTGCCTCCCTTTGAAACACAAACTTTAGTGTTTGAATTGTGAAATTCTTTCCGACAACAACAGCGGCGGTGGCGACGGTTTGTTATTTCAGCTGCCACAACGCGGCCCAATAATGAACACTTGAGGCGCTCGCATCTTCTGGAGGTTTCTCGGGTGATAAATGATTGCAGCAGATGTTTCTCGTCGTCCTGCGAAGACGGAGAGGGTTTGGGCATCCCCGCTGTGACACACACAAAGAAACTCTGGACTAATTTAGACGTGATTGTTCTCCATTTGCAGCCCTCTGTATTTCATCTTCTCCGCCGTCCGACGCTGCCAGCGTTCTCCCGACGATTTACTTTACGAAAATACTCGCCGCGCCGGGAGGTTGCGGGTTATCCGCGCCACACCCACCTGTGCCTGCGACGCTGCCGCCGTCTCCGTCGTCGCCGCTCTGGCCTGCGCTCCTCGCCGCCAACCGCTGCCGCAAGCGATCATCGCGGGAGGGAGAGAAGAGACAATCTGCCTGGCTTAGCACTCTGCTGCTGTGGGGACAATGGTAGCGGCGAAGGCGTGCTGCTCTCACAATGTGTAATCCTTTTTGCTGACGACCTCCCCCCCTTTTTCTGCGTCTTCACTCCCCTTTTCTGTCCTTGTCAAACTTTCCCGGGAAAGAACAAACACTGGGACTATTGTCTGAGCCTCGCATCTTAGAGCCTGCAGAACACACCAGGCCTTCATCCCCATGCAAATACTTAGAAGCGGGACTCACAAACGGATTTCTATCTTTCTCGACCCGCTCTGCGGTCTTGGCGAACAATCGCGGCACTTATGCGAGGCCCGGCTGGACGATCCCTCTCCTGCCAGGCCGAGTGTGTTAGCGATAGGACAGCGGCAGTCTGTTTTTTGACATTCAAGCCGGCCGACCGGGCTGTTCCTGCGTGCCTCGCCCTGAAACGGTCACAACACGGGAAAGCAAATATCAGCATTGGGCGTTGTTTATCTAGTTCTTTCTTTGCCCGCGCACTTATTTAGCTATATGTACTGTCTTCTAGGTCAGGGGGAGATCACACCCACCAGCCTGTCCTACACACGCACTCCTAACTCCAAAAGCTAATCACAATCCGAAGCAGTATCAACATCTTGAGTTGTATAAAACACTCTTGCCAACGAAACTGGCTCCAAAGTGGCCCCGCCGCCACCCAGCCGTCCCAGGAGCCCTTGACAGGGTGGGAGTTGTTATTTTTTTAAGTTGAGATTAGTTCTCCTTGTGAACTCCACGACTCCCATTCTGATTTGGTATCAAACAGAGAAATGTCAGGACCTACACGGTGACATTTAAAACCCCCATTGTAGACCTTGTCTAATTGAGCTCCCCTCATTATAATGATGGAGTGCTGGGCCGATCCAGGCAGAGAACATTGGAGATGAAAGGCTCTGTTTAGTGCCAGAGGAGATTATTTACGTTCGTGCTCCGCTCGTCTCTGACGCTAACAGCACGGGAAACGACTATCTCTCTGTCTGCTGTGACATTTGCCGGGAGGGAGATGGGGGGGTAATGAGTCGCGCTGCGACGGTCAGCATGTTTGGTGGAACAGGCCAAACGGTGAGTCTGGTCAAATCAGCCGCTAACATTATGTGGAGGCGTGGCGCCATGTAAGCTAATGTATTCAGTGATGTATTCAAGATCCTGCCGCCCAGATGGGTGAAAACAAAGCATCTTGTTGCCGACTCTCGCCGTGTTTATCGTCTTTCAATATCTCCTTGAAACAACAGCTTATTTTCTAATCAAATGCCCTCCATCCCACGTTGCCACGCCACTGACAGTTTCAGGCCCGACTTGAGATGAAGCAGACGGGCGGTGTCATGTCCGAGCGAGACACGTCCTTCACATCTTTCATCATCCCATCCCCGTATCGTCCCCGCTGTAATTGGACGAGGAATAAAGCATCATTGGCATTCTGTTCAGTCGACTGTGGTGAATTTGATGAGGACGTCACATTAAAAATGCATGTTCCTCACACGTCGGCTGGCCTTTGTCTTTAGCCATGGGAAACGATAGACACTTATGACAAATAAGGACAGAGCTGACGCCGCCCCCGAGCTGGGATCTCTCTCTCTCTCTCTCTCTCTCTCTCTCCCTCTCTCTCTCTCTACTCAACGGGAAACAACATCAGCACCTTGTCTCGGTGTCCCTTCACACGAGACGACGCATTTGTCAGCTGACTGCGGAAGGAAAAATGGGTCACTATTGTCGAGCTGCATTAAACACTTGAGAAAAGGAAGCAGCCGTCAAATGGAAAGAGGAAATGGCAAGAGACACACGTCCTAAGGATGTTCAAGAGCAACCTCTAAACAAAATGGGACTTCCTGTCTGTCATGTTCTCCGTCTTCATCCTTGCGTGTCGCATGTATAATCTATGTGATTGACAGGCTGGGGTGCTGTGTTCCTGCGTGCTACGAGGTGCTTTGTTTACATGTTGCTTTACCGCTAGCTAGGACTGAAGCGCAGGAGCTACTCGGCTACCTGTAGCAAATTTGCAGGAACATAATGAACGTGCACTGGCACGGTCAGATCAACCAATAAAATTAATTGGAAACAAACAAGCTGTGCAGCAATTAGTGATGCTCCGACGCTATTGAAAAGGTGTTGGACAGCTGCAGAGAGCAGGTGGAGGACTGAAAGTGGAGGGTGATGAGAATTTAGAACCGGAAAAATATTCTTGTGTACCATCAAAAGTCAGAATTTCGGTTTAATTTTTGCTCTATTTTGCGGAATCAGGTAGGTAGGGTAGGGTAGGTAGGTAGATAGGTAGGTAAGTAGGTAGATACTTTATTCATCCCGAGGGAAATTCAAGCGTGAAATTCAACGTGCAGATGTTAATTCCTTTGTTAGAAGCTGTTGTACCTCACCTTTCGGGCACTACTCACAGTTTACAGGGGATTTTCCATTAACTTACACTGAGCCGAGACAGATTCCAAGTGGACGGCGTCAATATCGGTGTCGCGGGAATTAAAGGGTCTTGAACGCATTGCTTAATCCTGGATGAGGACACAATTACACGTGGACACATGGAAAATAAACCTTAATTGGGGCTACTAACAAGACGGTTCCTGAAACTGACGAGGGAAGAGTCGGTGTATCAAAAAGTGGGCTAATAAACCGCGGCGGCGTCCTCGTAAAAGTAATGACGGTGCTTGGACCGCAGACGGAGTTTTAAACAGACGAGCTTCTGCATCTTCAGAGGATCTGCTGCTTGTCTTTACTATTCCCGCAAAAATGACAAAGCACTTCTGAGCGGAGACGAATCTGCGCGACGCTGCTGGGAGACGCCCGCCGCCGCCGTTCCTCCTCATCTCTCGTCTGCAAAGTTTCATCTTCTCAGAAGCGAAAATTCGCGACATCTCTCCGAGGTCTCACTCGGCTAGCAGGGCTGCGTTCTCTTCTCCGGGGAAATATGGCTGTGAGATGAATGTATGGTATCCATCACCGTGATGAGATGCATAATTAATTCTCATCATTCATATAATCTTTCGCCAGACTTGACCACAAAGATGAAAATTATGATCTAGGGGCCCTCGTCGGCCAGGGCGGCAGCGCGCTTTGTCGGCGACGAATCATTGATGATAAATCGGCAAGGTTACTAACTATTTACACAAATAAGTTGAAAGCCATCGATCCGGTGTCATACCCGTGGGGATGCGGTTTCCAAGGAAGAATGCACAATCCCCACGGCCGGGGCTTCATTTACGACGCAGATTGTGTCTGATTGATCAATGAGCAGCAGTGCTGAGCCATCAATCTAACGGGAGCGGCATAGGAAAAAGGGAACATTAACATGTATAAGCTGCCGCGTCCCGACAATGTCCTCTACCTCCAGCGGGTGCTAGAAAGCAGCCACCTCTGGGGAACCGATACCGGTACGACTCAGACCTGAGAGAGGAGAGGCGTTTACCTAAGGACGACGTCGATAGCTTCGGCGGCTGAGCGCGATCCCCTCCGTGTCAAAGTCCTTATCCGTGAATCTTCGGGAGAAATATCCATCAAAGCCGTCGCCACCGCGAAGCTCTCGCCACGCAAGACGGGGCCGTCTTATTAATCACCCAGGTTTCATAAGCACCTTCACCTCCACGTGCCCTCCACGTAGCCATCAGCACCGAAGCGCTAATGAAAGCATAAAATCGGCTGGCACCCTTTCGGCCACCTCTGCACTGCAGTATTTAAAACAAACAGGTGATTAATGAGTGATTTGAGCAGGTATTGCTGGCAGACAGCTGTTCCATATTGCAGCAATGATTGGGCAGAGCCGTTCTGCGCGGCCCCTCAAGGTCCTTTTTTATCAGCCGACAGCTTTTCTGCTGGAATCTGTGCCTCCGCGGCTTTAGCGGAGGCACCGGCTAAGCACGCGAGGTACACAGCCGTGCTACGGTTTGTCCTTCCGTTAACCACCAACGCTGTCATTGAAACAATGGCCCAATTAAAATGCAGGGGCTGGGTTAGGAACGGTTAGGTGGCACTTAACACGGCCAAATGCCTTTTCAATGCAGTCTCAAGTAATGCGGCACGCAAATTGTTATACATCAGTACTTTCCTTGAGTAATTGTCCTCTGTTTTAAGTGTTTTAATGTGGTGTAAAAAAAAAAAAAATCCAGACCATGCTTTGCTTTTTCCTTGGCTGCGCTTTAAATGGCAAAATCCAACTTGGGCTCCTGAGGGATGCTCTTTGTTTTGTTTTTTTAGGTTATTTTGACGGGCCTGCTAGCCGTGATGATGACATGAGTCTTAGAAAAATTCTTATCAATGAGGGGCAAATAAAACAAAAGTCAAAGCTTTTGCCTAATCTAATTCTTAGCGGGACACAATAATGCGACAAGAGCCGGAACACAGCAGTTATCTGACACTAATTTACCACGGAGTGTAGAGGCGGTGGGAGCAAAAGCGGGACCTCTGAGTCAATAGAGATGTCTGCAGATTTGTAAACACATAAATGACTCAATTTCCTCAACGGCTACGAAGATCAGAATGGAAAAACAATAGAAAAATACATTACAAAAGTCACAGAGTCCAAAATGAAGTACAGTGCCTGTGTTTCACAGGCTTCTCCTCCATTCCAAAGAGCTTGTGAGGGGACCAGCTGTTGGCCGATTAGCAGACTGAGTACGTAAAGAGTGAAGATAAGTTTAAACAGTGAATGCTTGGATGTAAAATGTGTTTGGAGGGACGTGGGTCGATGAGTATTGAGTTGCAGTCTACAACTTACCTGAAATGAACAACTTGATTTTATCTGTTGACGTTAGATGAGCCAGACACCGAGGCTACTTGTGTATGCGCACAACCGTAAACTTCAAATACTAGTTCACGCCAGGATATCATCAGGTTTGTACTTTTGCTTTTAGGGGATGGGTTGGGGTTAAATCTTTGCTGTCTAGTCACGTCCTAAAAAAGCTCCAAAAATAAGCATTATTTCATGCAGATTGTATATGTATGAATCCAATATTAGCATACGCTGCGCAAATATAGAAAATATAGGAGGGGAGCTATAACACCCAGAAGTTCATGTTGCTGTGACTGGTCTGGGATGAATATTGATGAGTTTACAATTTATACAGAATTTGACATTATTTCCTAAGCCGCGGAATAAATGCGGAGTTTACAAATGTCAATTCGGGGGATGAATAAGCTTAAATATCGACATCCAGACTGCAGGCGACTCTTCATAGCGGCGGTGATGCTGCATAACTCGGCATTATTCATTCAGTCCGCTGTCCTGCCGCAGCGCGCTAGCTAATCTGTGCCCCCGAGGCACTTCAGCAGTAATGCACCTGTTCCCAGCCGTGTCACTCTGAATTGTAAAAAGATTAACTAATATTTTGTAATAGTTTGGGGGATTTATTGGACCACAGAGTGTCTCCCGAGCTGGGAAGCCGCATCGGCTCTGTTTACTTCCTCTGCAGACCTGCAAAAGTACCAAGAAGTTGGAAAACATACTCCATAATGAACTTATTTGAACTAATGAGCTCATTAAAGTTTGCAAGGAATCTTCCATATTCTAATTTCGGCGACCTGATAGCAGAGCGCGGAAGAACACGGCGACCGCGGCCTGCTTTTCATCTCCCAAACTTACAAAGCACTCACAGTATTTTTAGAAAAGTACTTATTGTGCGCACAGGGGCGTCTGTCCAAGCCATTGTTTGCTCAGAATTTTGCTCAGGCAAAGCAGTCGTGCCCGAACATTAATTGGAAATATTGATCTTGCTTTGTGAATCCTGCACCTGTAGATTTATTATTTTATTAGTGAAACAGTGTTATCTGCCTCCAATTTGACGCGAGGCAAACTAATTTCCGCGCGCAAACGTGATTTCCCCCAGGCACGCCATGCTTGTTAAGCAAAGCAGATGCCGGAGTTTCCTTTGGAGTACACACACACACACAAACACACGCACAAACACACACAGAGGGATTTTTTTTTTGTTTCATGTGCAGAGGGAAAGTCGCAGTCAGGCCGAAATCTGACACGTCCAATTCGTGTTTACCGCTTTGGTGAATAAATGTGTTTTTCTTTTGTGTTGTAATGACTTTTGCCACTTCTCCTTGTCTCCCAGACCTAATTAAAGCAGTTAATGAATTGCCAGTAGATCCTGAGGCGCCTTTAAGCAACTATATTCTGATTTATTAAAACTGATTATCATTTTGGTCTCGATCCATATGCATACATAACTGTTCCAGTTCTAAGAGAGCATACCAAGGGCTCTCTCTGACTATCCTTCTTTCCCTTCGAGGCTGCGGATGCGTCGGTGCCACGGCTTCGGAGCGCTGTCGAGAAAATGGGGACGAGCTTCTTCTATCCTAGCGTCATCCTGAGAAAAAATATACACCGGAACACAATTGTGAACATACATTTGGACAGTGGAGTGTTTTCCACATCGTGTGAGGGTGGATGGAGGATTTAAGGGCTTGTGTACCTGCCACAGCTCTCCTGAAGCTGTTGGGAAGACAAGAGCTTCACGAAGAGGAACATCCTGGCAACGAGGTAACATGAGGGGGAGTGAGGACATCTTGTTAGTGTTTGCTGCTTCACCACGTCGAACACAAAATCTGCAGCAGAACAGTAAATATGGTGTAAAACTGTCACAGCAGACAGACAATAGTTAGGCAGAATGCATAAATAAGGTGGAGGGGAGGCATTAACCCAGAATTTGTCGCTGTTTTCTGTTTCTAAATGAGTGAAATTGGGTTTTTCCCTGTTTGCTAATTGGCGGTAATATCTCCAACATCACAGAGAAATTACTTGAAAAGTAAAAACTGCATGTTCGTGATTTGGACACAAACATCTGGATGAGGACGTCACAGGTGAGGAAGTTGGTCCATCGACCGTCGTTACAATTCTGTGCAGGGTTGCAGCAAGTACAGTAAACGCCTCGCGCCGACTCACCCTGATAACCTTGTGATTTAGACCTCAGGATCCTGTTGAAATAATGAATGAGGTGATATTCCGCCGTTATCGCATCCAAGAGGCGCATCTCCATTTTTTGAAAGAAAAACCGCCATCCGGGTGCCGTTATTCAAAAATCTCATCTGGTTTCGCAAACAAACGTTTGGCCCAAAGTCAAGCAAGAGTCAAACAGTGGTAATTGCCAAGAAATGGATTTCTCTGGTGGGCATTCTAACTCTTAATCGAAAAAATAAACACCAGGACATAAGAAAGGGAAGGCCTACTTTTTATGGAGGAGGACGGAGACAAAGATCTGAGCAGCAAACTAATCTTTTGTACTGGTCCCGTCCAGTTGGAGGGTCACGTTCTGTCTCGAGAATGATTGGGGTACGCTCGTTTTTTCAATGAATGACCTCATAGAAGTTGATTTCCGGTCCCAGTAAATAATCCCCCCAATTGTTCTCAGATATCATCCCCTAACACGCAACAATGTGTCATTGCACCAGGACTTTGACATTGGACCTCCATTAAGACTCCTCCACTAAAACCGTTTAGAGATAAATTCTTCCCAGGCCCAAACGATGCCTCGGGGCTTAAACCTGAATGTCGGTCTGGACAATTGAAACGATAAACCCGGTGGAAACTTTCAATCTCCCTCCAGCTGATAAACACGGAGGGATTCCAGGGGTCGCTCAGGGAAGACGTGCGCAAAGGGGGAAGTGTCTCCTTACCGGCCTCACCTCAAGCACTGTCTCACATCCTGTCTCACCGAGATCCGGTAGGGGAGTGTTGGAAATGTAGAAATGTACAGAGTCAGCACGCGTTTGTATGTGTGAATGTGTGTGTGTGTAAAGGCCTTGATGATAACTTGACACGTGCTAATTACAAATAATGACCTTCCTCCCCTCAAAACAACATCGGGATCGATTTGTCGCGTTCGTTTCTGCTCATTGCCGGAAAATCCGCTGATGGCCCCTGAATGTCAGATGCCACACGAAACCCTGACGCACCTGCTGACTCAGCACCTCTCCGGCGCCACCGAATGAGCCGTATAAGAGTCGTGCCCGCGAAGAACCCCAGGAGTCAATAAGACAAGAACCCCTCATTGTTCAGCCAGCCATGAAACAAATCGTACCACAATCCCATTTTTTCCCATCAGCCACCGGTGCAAAGTCTCTCCTTTGTCTTACTTTCCCCATGCCTGCGATTCTGCCCCGCAATCGTGGGAATTCCTGGCAAACACACCCTCGCCGGGGTTATCCGAGGTACTCGCCGACAAGCCCGATGCTTGATGGCCGCCGAACAAAGGCGGCCGGAGGCTTAGAGAGCGGGAGCAGACGGAGCCTCTGTCACCGTGTCCATCAGGGCATCGATCCGCAGACCTTATCAAGCTGTGTATCTGAAGCCAACAGGCCGCTGGGATTGACTTTGCAAATCTCCAACCTTGCCCAACTTTTCCCAGGATCCAACCGCGATACACCGACGTCGCCCCCAAACTGAACGCGCTGCCAGGAATGCCTCATCCCTAAAACTCCCGGGTGTTGGTCTTTTAGTCACGTCCCCGCCAGCTACGTTCCTGTTTTATTGACGCGCCCATTGTAAGCGTTGCATCACAGATTGCAAAGACGGAAAAGCGTCAGAACATCAGTGGCATCAGAGTGCGAAGTATAATCGCCACAGTTGTTCCATCACCTGTTATTCTCGTCAGTGAGACAAGAGACGGAAACAAACAGGACGCGGCGTGCTGCATCTGAGGACGGCGTGTACCGAGGAATATGGGACACTTCCTGTGGAACACCCTGAACGAGGGGGAAAGAGGTAAACATGGAACCCGGCTAATTAAAACATTTAAAAGTACAGACAAAAAAGTGACTTTACATTAATGGTAGACTGGTAATTTACTTAAAGGGAAAATCAGATTTTAATTTGAGATCTCATGAGTTGACAGCAGAAGCCATAGGAAGCTATTAGCATGGAAAGTTTGTGTTTTTGTGACATTGATGGGATGAGTGCGGGAGCATGAACTGTGTGATTCTGAGGAATCTGTCGTATTTTCTTCTCTCAAATCAGCAATCTAGGAATTATCAGCATGGGTGACAACATATCGGCCTTGGTTGAGGCATGACCCGCCTTCGCGAAGTCGCATTTGCCATGATGCCCGTCGTGCGGCCGGGAAGTGAGATCGCTTTGGGTAAACAAAACTCCTCCTCGCGATTCCGCCATCTGCAAATCCGTCTTCCTAAAAGCGTCGTAAAACGGAGACCGAGTGACATTTATGAAGTCAAACTAAATCCTCCCAGGCTGCGATGGAGACATCACAGCGTCCCCGCGGCCACCCTGCGCTGCTCGCCGGCCTGTAAATGCAGGCGGCTGCGGCGAAAAGCTGCCTTTCGATCGGCCCCGCCGCCGTCCCATTGGCCGCCCGATGGTCCCCTTCCCGTCCTGCTCCATTAACCTTTATGGCAGAGTGACGCCGTTTGTTTGGAATTTGTAACGTTGTGCCGATCATTCAAACCGGGAATTGTATTCCGCGTTAAACGTATAGAATCATAAATGCCATAAAAGATGGATGCAAACATTTTAAGGTAGCTGTTTAGCTCGGCTGCTTAGTATTTATATTCTGGTGTGTTTGTGTTTGTGTGTGTATTTGTGTGCGCACGCGCGTGTGTGTGTGCTGGGGGCGTGGGCTCCAAACACATGAATACATGAATACAACCTGAACTTGACTCTACACATGCCGATTCTACGCTGACAGTGTTCATTTATTATTGATTCCCTTCATGTTTATGCTTATTTCACTTCCACGTGTGAATCTGATATGAGGCCTTTGCCGCTGTCCTTTGTTTGACCATCGGAATGAACACACATACACACACACACACACACGCAGATACACACAGATTTGTGTTTGGATGTCAGCTGAGAAGTAACCTGTGAACAGTAAGTGCCTTCGGGGAGCTCACACACATTAACCCCAGAGAATGATCCAAGGTCAAGGTTGCCGATCTTGCAACCGAGCTGCCGAGCGCAAGGCTGGGAGCGTGTGTGTTAGCCTGTGCGTGCGTGTGTTTGTGTCTGTATGTGTGTGGAGCACCAGCAACACTGCGCATCTCTGGCTCTACAGCTCTTTTGAGTACGGAAGCGGTTTGTAAAGGCAGCGTCCAACCAAGGAAGGGACGGGACTGAGCAAACCGATCGGGTTTGTAGTTTCCCGCTGTGCCAATACAAAGTCTGCTTAATTATTAATCCTAGCTGTCCAGCCCCCCCTCTCCGCTGAGGCCGGGAATTCCCGTAGCATTCTCAACGCTTTCATTCAGCAACAGTTGCCTCGGGATGCGCAGGGATTACTTCCATGCTAGGAGTCTGCAACCCAAAATGTTGAAAGAGCCATATTGGACCAATAAAGCATAAAACAAATCTGTCAGGAGCTGCAAAAAAAAAAAAAAAAAGCCTTATATAAGCCTTATTAAAAAAATTAATATTTAATCTACAAATCTTTACAGCATTGGAAAAAGTCAAAAATATTTGTGTCATATTTTTCCCACCTGAGGAAAAATATTAACACAAATGATTTACATTTTTTTTCATTTTTTTCCATTTTCAGACATTTTTGAACACGCTCCTGGGAGCCAATAGGGCGGCGCCAAAGAGCCACATGCGGTGCTTTTATGTCCCATTGACGCACACAAGATGGCGCAGATTGCGTCTGCAGGTTTTGTAAACTGTTGAACAGTTGCGTGGAAAGTCCTCTGGATGCTGTTTTCCCCGCCACACTAGCGGGACTGACTCCACAGCGCCATCCCACAGCTTTCGCCCGTTGACCCAGCGAGGTCAATTACGTCTGGCGGGGCGCGTGGGGAAGGGGGAGCGGCCCGCCCGCGGACGGCTAGCGGCGCGGCCGCTGGCACGTTGATCGATGGCGAGGATGCTTATCAGCCGCGGTGTGTTACAGACACCTAATTGCAATTGATCCCCTTTGCTGCTCCATTAATTGTGAATCCTCCCTCAATCACAAACTTCACGGCGCTCAGGTTGGACCGGAGTACTACATGTCCATTCATCAGAGCGCCGCGTATCGGCTTCCGATGAGAGCAAGTGGCGGGAAGCCGGAGTGTGTGTTGCTGAGCTGGGCCGCGCGTGTGTGTGTGTGTGCGTGCGCGTGAGGAGTTCAAGGTTGGTGCCTGCAGCTGAGGGTTACGCCGCACAAACGACAGTGGAAATCTAATCGATAATCGATGGGGGAGTCGAATCAAGAGAAGTCACGGGAGTCGAAGCAAGTATTGATAGTGGCAAACGACGGGTCGGAAGAATCACAATGTTTTTGCGGGGCGGAGCTAAGACA
>OMPJ01003341.1:3889-19786 GCA_900312935.1 Carapus acus | reverse complement strand
CGGCACGCTCTCATTCCCCGGCTACCCCACGCTCTCCGGCAGCCTCTTGCTCCCCCGTCCATAACCCTCGCCTTCCCACAGCCCCTCTCCGCTCTCCTCCCCTGTCCCCGTCCTCCCACTCCCCGTCCCCTTGACCTCTCTTCCACCTCCTCATCCCTCACGCCAAAGCGGGAAAGGACAGACTGTGGACCCGTCAGACGGCCTCTGCTGCGGTCCCATTTTTTGGGGGAGTTTTTTGCAGATTTTGCCCTAAGAGGGCGCCTGACACTCCGACTCAACTTTGAGACTCATCGCCATCTCAAAAGGGAGTCGCAGCCTCCTTCTGTGTCCTGCTGCACCAACGAAGAAACGATTGTTCAGGGGCCATGGTGATTATCGCTCCCATCTGGCCCCGATTCAAGTATTATCACCTCAATGAAACTGTGACCTATCCAGCTCACCTGACAATCTAATGTAAAACACACCGGAAAACTGCACTTTAGGGAATCAAGACGTTTCACTTTTTGACTATTTTCGTTGATAGGTTTGTCAATTACATTTTTGATTTTGAATATAACTTGTCATTCATGTATGTGTCTTTTGTAATTGCTATTAAAGTTGAACAACAGTGACCAAAGGAACTATGACAAGTATTGTAATCTAATTGTGGTCCTTGCCGTGTCGCCCCTCCCTGAGCAGGAGGTGGTGTTTTGGAATCGGGGAATGGAGCCAAAATTAGAATATTTGCATTTTGTCCTACTTCTAATATCTAGAGTTGGTTCTGAGGGGGCGACAACAAATTGCAGCCCAGGTTAGAGGGCAGAGGGGCCATGTGTGATGGAATATTCAATGAAACATTCAGCATTTATCCCGTTGTGGAAATATCTCCATGTGATAATCCTTTGTGCATTATGAGACCAAGCTCTGAACAGCGCCAATATTGAGGATAAATCACCAGATACTGTAGGTCAAACATACGCTGATGCCCCAGTAGTACACCGGCCTGTGGCAGAGGAGTCAATGCTACCTATGGAAAAATCCTGGACTTTATCAAACATTTGCTTTTTCTTTTGTTTTTTTGTGCTCTTTGCCTACCAAATCTATTGTTGGATGAATTGTGGGCGTCCTCACCCACTGTTAAAGCAATCAAATCGCTCAAAATTGAAGAATTTTGTAGCTCATATGAACAAGCGCAACAAGAACAGACACTGCAAGCATTGACGCTCTCGTATGAAACATCTGGCGCTTTGTTTTGTGCCTGTAGATGTGATTGGTCAATTTTGGCTCTACTTCACAAGCGCTATAGTTGTGCTGTTGAATGTTGCTTTGTGTGGGTGCAGGGAAAAGTGCGTGTGTGATCAAGGGGAAATGGGGACGGGGGCACTCTGATATCTTGGTGATAATCCCCTCCTCCTTTGTTGCCCCACATCCAGAATTTGTTAAATGATTTAGATTCATGTGATTATTTGGTGGCGGGGAGGGAGCTGAACAGTGTTCATTCAGCATCTGCTTCCAAGTTGCCACCAGAGGTTTGACTTGTGCTCACTCTTGTGGCCAAAGGGGGCTCTGCAGAGGCAAAGATGGAGACTTCTAGGCCTTTCTCCAAATTTTTCAGACTTGATTGAGTGCCTGAGATACAATAGAGCATTTTCTCAGCTATTAAAAATGCTTTCACACTTAGTGAACTCCAAGTGTAAAGCTGAGTAGAACTTGGATAAGGACTGCCTATGAGAAAAGTGGAGTTTTGATTAATTTGATGTATAACCCAATTGTTTTTCCTCATCTGTTGTACATTTCCTTTTAGTATTCATTACTAGAAAGGTGAGGACATGGTCCTTTGCCCGCCTGTGTCGATTTACAGAAACCAAGCAAACCGCAAGGTTACACGTTTGGAGATGCCTTACTCCTTGGTCCCCGGTCTGGACAGTAATTTTTTCCCTCAGTGCTTGTTATGGTAAAAAAATATCTACCAAACAAAGCCATAATTGTGAAATCTTATGTAGAAATAGAAACGGAATTCTCAAGTCTGCAGTAAGTCGATGTTCAGCAATAATGTGTATTTGGAAGTTTTTGGGAAGACGCACACCACCCAGTAGACATGGATCCTCAAATTTACCACAACCCCAGTTTTTGTCATTTTAGTTGTTTGAATACTAAATACAGAAGTTATTACACACATACATTGTTTAATTAAAAGCCTGATATTGTCATTGATGCAGTTTGACAAGTGTTCCTGTACACTGCCATTTTTAAACGATCACAACAAATTTCAACCATTCACCAAAATTGGCACCCGTCAGTTGTGTATTATCAAATTCCCACATTTCCAACTACGATTCCTGCCATGTATCTTTTCTTCAAACATGGATGACTTTGACGTGTGTCCTTACCCATCACTGATGAAAGTATAAGCTATTTTTGCCGGACAATGAGGATTCATACTAAAACATTGCAACTTGCCTTTTCTGAGCGGCAGTGGAATGTGACTGATACAGATGAGATGTCAGCTAGTTGAAAGCAGATCACCATTGTATCACAAACTGTGATATGACGCCTTCATTTTCTGGAAGCCCTTTCATCCCTGAGGCTGGTGGCACGAGGTGCCATTTCTACAGAGTTTTGTATGACTAACTATTGGAAAGTGAGTTATGTCTAGTATGAGCTATTTTTAAAAATACATCATGAATGTTCAGTTTCAATGCCTCATGTGGCTGTGACAAGCTTTTGCTTTTGTCTCATAACTGTATTTTGTTTGTCTTCTGTTATATGTCAGACACTTAAAGCTGTATTGTGAAACTAAAGCAATTTTTAAATGCGGAAAAAAATCTATGGGTGACTTATTTAATTTTCCTCTCACAGCAGAAAGACAAGTTGAACATTTTATGATTCATTACTGGCAGTGAGGTATTTATTGAACTGAAAGTGAAAATGCAAAACAATCATTGAACTGTGTTTGAAGTGATCTGCTCCAAACATGGAGACGCCAATTTGAATTTCTGGCTGGTGTCACAGGCCTCCATCCTGCTCCAGCTTCTGAAAAAGTGCCAAGCTGCGGAGATGGGACTGCTGCTCTCCATTCTTCCACAGAATCAGCAAATGGTCTGCAGAACATGTGACCAGACCTTTGTCCTTGAAGCTCAGAAACATCTGTCAGAGGACCAGGTTTGCCGTTCAGCATTGTTGAGTAGACTGCAGAGAAGAAAAAGCCCCCAAAAATGTCCTACCTGGACAGCTCCAGAGTGGCCAATGAGATCACCCGTCAGGTCCAGCATTCGAAGAGCAGGGAACTCCATCACCTTCTTTGTAGGAGGCCCAGTCTGTTTACTCGACCTCCCAAAGGTCCACATCCCAAAGAAACCTGGGAGGATGGAACCAATTGGAGAAGATTATGGAGACAATGAAATTCCCAAACTTTTAACATCCTGCAGTGACTGATGGGTCGTGACGTATGGAGCACCTCTGCTGAAGTGCGACCTTGATTTGGAGAGGTTATTCAAGACTGGGAGGAAAACCAAGCGACTCATCTGAGAGAGGAGGACGTTCCTGAATACTTTGTGTGTTGCTCATAATGGGGCAAACATCACGTATCTTCTTTGAAATGTGACCCACCGCTCAATTCCAGTAATTCTACTGTGCTTGTTAAATATCTTTGAAACCTCTCATGGCAAGATTATTTGCTTCAGAGGTTAGAGATCACTCTTGTCAGTGTTGACAGAGGGGGAAAAAAAAGTTGCGGCCTGCATTTTCACACAAAGATGGGACCCAGGCTTTTGCGGGGGTCCTGCAGGGGGGATGTAATGACGTGCCAGAGTTGGGGCGTTCATCAAGATCACTTCAATCCCTTTCAAAATCCCACAAAAAAATGAACAACTGGTGATCTCATCAAATTGCAGGTGCAGGAGGTAATTTGTCTCACAGATAATGAAAAGGCTTCACGATGAAGATAATGGACCCCGAGCGTGAAAGCACGCGTGTGGGAGACATGACAGAGACTCTGCATACACACACACACACGCAGATTTTGGACTTTTGTGTCTCAAGACACTGAGAAAACCCGAGACAGATCCATATAGTTGAGGGATATGTGAAAATGTGTGTGTGCGCTTACCACCATGATACACTCTGGATCCCTACAACAATAAATGTATTACCTACCTGCTTACTATCTCAATACTGACTGCAACACAGCCATCAAAAGCTAGCTCACACTGGAACACACACACATGGAATCAATCCTTTCTCTAGTAGCCCTCCTAAGTACCAAACAGACTGGCTGAGTGCTGCCACACCAAACTTTGCTTTGATACACGCAATGCTGCATCTGGATCGCATTACTGCACTACAACCACCCCACACACACAAACCGTTGGGCTTTGACACTGTGCATGTCTGTAACTTAACTGCTGCTGCTTCAAGAGGCATAATCCAGCTTTCTATGAGCAGTACATGTTCAAGGGCAATAAATGGACAGTGCAAGTGTGTTTGTGTGTGTGTGTGTGTGTGAGACACACAGGTGCCTCATCATGGAGTCATACCAAAGTGTCAACTTCACTAAAAATGCCTTCTAACTCCTAAATAGACACAGCATTGTTTTCCCTTGTGCTGCCATCTGCTGGCAGTGTAGAGACTGATTTCAGTGACACATCTAAAAATCTAATCATTTGAATGCATGTGGCTTAGCACTGGTGAGACAAGTGATACTACAGGAGAGTTGGTAGAATAGCATTAGCAGTTCAATGTGTGAGTGTGTTACCTGCAGAGGCTGGCTCAGCAGGCAGAGGCAAATCCAGAATCTCCCACATCCTCACACTCCCATCCTCCGAACAGGACATCAGCTCACTACAAGATGAACAATGAGCCAGGTTGATCATCCACTGATTGACACTTACAGAAATGTGAAATTATGGCAGTGGTCACAAAAGGTGTGCTAAAGAATGGGTATTTGTGAAACAATGAAGACTGTCTTCATGCAATCTCGTCGTTGGTTGAACTTATTCTTCGTAACCAATGACAAATAAAGCTGGAGTCGAAGTCCAAGAAAATGGAACACACTATTTTACCTATCAGACAGCAGCAGGGTGTGTAAGACATTGGAGTCATGAGCAGTCTTCCTGTAGGCCATCACCATCTTCATGGGAATGCTGTACACGTACAGGCCGCTGCCCACCGCCGCCAGGATCAGCTGCAAGGCATCCAGCCCGTCACCGTGCTTCCTCTCATTTGATCAATTGTGCTCTCATGTTCTCGCCTCACCTTTCCGTTAGAGGTCAGATGCTGGATGGACATCTCACTGGGCTTGGGGGCGCACATTCGGATCTCGGCTTGCGAGTCAGGCTGCGCCTCCTCCCACAGGATGTGCTCGTAAGCCAGGACCTTCCAGTCGATGGAGTCCCACAGGATCAACTCGCCTGCGTGAGATCCGCTGGCAAACAGGCCGTCTAGGGAAACAGAATAACCAACGCCGCCATTAGCTCACTTATCCCAAAACAACTGATTCCCAGCCACTCACCATTGACATTGATGAGAGCTCGGATGTTGTCGTGATGCTCGGACAGACATCGAATCTCGTCCATTGACAGAGAGGAATTACTGGCGTGTGTGAGCTTGTAAATAACTGCAAAGAAGAAAAGAAGAGAAGAAGACTGCCTCAGCTCACTTTTCTGCTGCTTGGATGCAAAACTATTACGGTAAACGTTTCACCAACCAATCTCTCTGTCCATAGCGGCTGCGATATAGCCCTTTGGCAGCTCAATCAGAGCAGTGATTCCTGTCCAATGACAAACAAAAATGACAAGTAGCAGCATTACTCGGAGTTAGGGCTGGGCGATTTGGCCTAAAAAAAAAAATCTCTGATTTAATTAAGAAAAATTTGATTTTCGATTCGATTTTTGATTTTTTTTTCAATGCACCTAAAAACAACTGCAGGCATCTGACATATTGTCAAAGTGCAACTTTATTGCTGTGGTTGTCCTCAGAGTAAAAATGCATACAAGCAATCCAAAATAAGAAGTAAATGAGGCTCTGTCATTCAGCAATTTCAAGCTTTTACCCTGGTTTAAGTTTTCAAAAGTGCAACAGCAACTTCACAGTATTTTAAATGATCTGATTAGGAACAGATAACTAAATAAAGATTACTGTCAGACTCATATACGGCTGCATCGTTCGGTTAGACCACATGTTGCATCTAAAACTTTCAACAAGTGATTAAAGCCTCGCTTTTCAACAGAATAAACTGGCAACATGTCTGTGGCAATATAAGACGTGATGGCCTCTGAAATCGCTTTCCAACACGCTTCATTCTTATCATAAGGCACACAGTTTGTAAAGCTCTCAGGAAGTGTCATTTGCTTTTTAGCCGGTATGCTAGAGCTGCCGTCGTCCTTTCGTTGCTGGTTACACTTCTCCCATTCTCCGGAATGTTTATTCTTCAGGTGCTGGAACAGATTAGTTGTACTGCTGCTTCCGGGACCAACAGCCTTTAAACATATTTTACAGTGAGGTTGTCTGTTGTTCGTCTGATGCATCAAGACGAAAACAGTTCCAAATTATTTAATTAATAGTGCCTTTCTTTGGAAGTAGCTCTTGTTTACATGCTGCCGCTGCCATGTTGTTTGTAATTGTGTTACGCGTGGAAGGGGGCTGGCTCACATTGCGCTACGGAAACCCACAAGAAACGGAACGCGAAAAATGTCGAAAAACTCGAATTTGCAAAAGAGAAATCATTTTTGGCTACAAATTGGATAAATCAATTAAATCGATTTTTTGCCCAGCCCTACTCGGAGTGTGTGTGTGCACCCACGTGCACGCGCACGCAACACTTTTCTGTCTCACCAGTGTCGCTGTGGTTCTGTCTGTGGCACAGCAGCTGGAAGGCTTTGTCCCACACACACAATTCCTCTCCTCCCGAGAGGAAGGCACGCAGCCGCTCTAGCACCAGCAAACACTGAGAGGCGGGGAGGGAGGGAGGAATGGAGGGAGTGCGGGAGAAAGCAAGGGAGGGAGAGAAAGACAGAGTTCAGCGTGGGCATGCAGCAGACACATCAGCAGCGGAGGGGAAGTCAAACAGATTTTACCTGATGAAAGTGTGTTGTTAACCTGTGAGCAGGGCGGCTGTTACAGTTTATTTTAAGGTATTCCTAGCTGGAGTATTTTAAAAGGGGCGGCCGACACAATTTCCACGACACGCCAATGTAAGAGGCAAGTATATGTACAGTACATGGGCTGTAAAAGTAGTGGATCACTGAGTCTTAACTACACATGGTTATTCCCCCATAGCAAATGAAATATTGATAAAATCCACTTTGTGTTACCTTTACAGGTGAATGTAGGTCAGAAATGGTCTGAACTCTGTTGCCTGTGTCAGGGTCCCACAACTGGAAACCCAAATTAAGGAAATTACAAATCAAAGTGCCTCCACGTGAATGCGACTGTGCCTCTGGTGCTTTGAGGATACGCTGAGACAGCGGTCAGACGAGGCGGTGATGAGCGAGGTGTGTGTCCTGTCTCCGTCGTCACAGGTGAAGGTGCTGATGGCAGTTATCTGCTGGGAGTGACCGCTGAGCTCCCGCAACCTCTCGCCGGTCTCATGTTATGAAACGACAAGAGCATTGTGTCAAAGTTCTCACAGCGTAAGACACTTCATGAAAAGTATAACGTGGGGAAACGTCAGCGGAGAGTCACCTCTACGTTCCAAACCAGAACCAGGCCGTCGTCTCCTGCTGAGGCACATCTGGGAAAGGAAAATATGTAGTTAGGCGAGAGTTGCTTCACCTTTGAAAGACCTCAGCCTCAGCTGGCTGACACAATCTGTGCGTGAGGAATCATTTCCAGCACGTCTGTGTGGGGCTTTTACACCGCTCGCTTGCCCTTTGACCCTCTATTGTCCACGCAACCTACTCCCAAAACTCAATGGGCAGGATAAGGGGATTTAAGGGAAAAAAAGAGAGAGGGAGAGTGAGAGATGAAGAAAGAGGTGCGGAATTGTCTAGGATGCGTTTTCTGTCTTCAAAAGCAATCTGGAGAAAATTTTCTGGCCTTTGCCCCCAACTGTGGACCTGTGTGTGGAGAGGACGCGACCCAGAGGAGAGGGGTTATTATTGGGGGAGACCAAGCATGAAGCTGGGGTGGAGCAGCTCCCACCTCCTGATATACACACACACACGCGCGCATGCACCCACACATTCTGTCCAGTTACAAATTACGGTGTGACCGCTTATGCAGTTTCAGTCTTCCACGCTGCAAAGAGATCAGGTGCAGAGCCTGTGTGTGTTTGTGTGTGTGTGTACTGCATGAAAAAGCTGAGCTCCTACTGTACTCTTTGCACGCACGCACGCACGCACGCACGCACGCACACACACACACTCTCACACACACACACACACACACACATTTGTCGGGGTGATGATTGGGCTCTTGACATGGCCAGTAACTCTGCGGTAGGGGAGGATCTCCTGTCAATCAACAGGAATGGAGTCCAGCCATGGGTATAGAGATGGGGGGAGGGAGTTGGGGGGCAGTCAGCTTACCTGAAGTCATCAATCTGCACCAGAAATCGAACAATGTCAGAATGTCCTTTCAGCACCTGCAGCTCCGTGAAACAGTTTTTTGGCTGTTCCTCTCCAATGCACAACACTGGGCACTTCTGCAGGCATCATGGGGAGAAGAGACAATAAATAAATGAATGAATGAAGGTGAATGAAAGGGTCCAAGTGAATAGCTGAAGCTGAGCTGGCGTTGGAGATTAAGCTTCAGTTTGAAGTTGACCCTTGATTCAGCTTACTAGTAATTACGTCTCATCCATGTTACCGGTATGTGTTGAGATAACATTGAAGTCAAGGGTAACAGGAATACTTGAAGTGCTTTGTGAAGCCTCGGTACTCATGGATGCGTTTGCTCCGTCATGTCACAGTGAGCTGCCAAATTTTGAAGTACTTTTAACTTTATATGCCATTGAAGGCACTCACAAGATATTTGTAGATGGAAAAAAACTACACTTTGAACAGGTTGGATGTAGCCGACATGTTATTTCTATATTAGCGGTGCACCATCTTAATATCAGCCTCGTCTTACCTCCACAGCATTTTGATTTTCCCGACCTCCGAGCATCCAACGAAGCATTGTTCAGGTAAAAGTAGCCAGTACCGCTCAGAACGAGAAAAACAGGTCAAAACATGTCAAATCGAGGTGGAAACAGGCTACGTTGTCCACTGTGCTCTCACAGCCCTACACACAAACACTGATTGGCGTGTTTTGTTTTCTTCTTTGCGGAATGAATTTTAAGGTCTAACGGGCAAACTCATAACGAACGTTTATCCTCATAAAAGATAGTACAACGACCATTGTCGCCGTTGCGTACAATAGATTCTTATAAGGTAAAGCCAGCTGACATGACCACAACAACTCATCCATGTGACTTGACGACGGAAGCCCTCGTTGCACAATATTCAAAAAGCGAACAAATATATTTTCATGTTTATAGGGGTGGTGTTCGTGTCCGCAGAGGTGTGTATGACCCTGTGTGGCCTTTTTATACGGCTAGGTTGCACACAATCTGATGAATTTCGTTTATTTGCTCGTATTTGTGTTGTTTAATGACCTGCTCAGGCTGCGCACATGAATGGTTGAAGTTCTCTTTTCCACCACTAGATGACAGTGTGCAACAGAGAGATAGTCCAACGAGCAAGCGGGACAGACCAGATAGAGGGAAGCGACCAACCTCGTTCGGCAGGCGTGGCAGTTCACCATTTGGTGCTCAGTTCCTCCCGTACAATGTACATTATATCAGTAGTAGAAAAATATAACCAAATAAATCATTTACTGACTGCTTGATTTCCTCATGTGTCCCAGTACTCTGTGTTTGCTTATTGCATTGCCTTTTATTTCCTCTCCTGCCCAGCATCATCCTCTGCATTCACGTCGAGCTGATATCCATCAACATCTTATTTCTTTGCACTTCATCATCCCCTCCTCTGTGTTTGCCCTGTTAACACACTCACACATCACCCTATCTGTGTCTACCCCTGCTTTCCCAATTGAGACGACATGCAGTGTGGGGCCTGTGACCTTCATGGTGGCTCAGATCCACGGCTGGCACTGATTTCTGATTTAGTGTCGATCCGCTGCGCTTGTCAGGGGCTGCGAGGTGCTTTCCATGCGGTAATAGAAAAGCTCAAGGGCAGCAAAGAGAAAAGCGGAGTGCTGGGGAGAGGGATTGGGTGAGGCGGAGTGAGAGAATTTTAGATGTGGGGATGGGTGGCTGGCTGAGGCTCTGATGTTTAACTATCTGTCAGATGTCTCAGATGAACAAGTCAAATGCATGAAGATTGTTGAGGATGGGGTGAAAAGGGGGATTCTGGCACGAGTGCGGATATCAAAAATGAAGTGTTGCAAGTTACCTTGAATGGGAAAAGCTATGAATGATTTTGGGGCGAGACGATGAAACTGTGATGGAATGCAAAAGTCAGATTGGAATGCAGGAGGATAAAGAGAGGCAGGGCGAGAAAGGAGGGCAAGAGGGAGAGAAAATGAAACGCTACGACTACAACAGGAAGGAATATGACTCATGGACGCGGCAGCCTTGCTTTGCAAACGGACGCAGTGTCAGACATGAGCAATGGCTGGAATCAGCTGTGAGGAGACGTCGTGATCCCAGCACCGCCACGCGCTAACAAGATGGAAGGAGGACAGAGCGGGACCCTGGCTGCCCCACACACCCACACACCCCACACGCCACCGCCGCTCTCCGTCTGCATCCACTAGGACAAAACAAACGGTTATGATGATGGAAAAGGAATTAAGCTTGCGATTTAACAGCATTCGATAAGCGCTGCTGTGGAGGAAAGAGGCTCCATCCTGACCAACACAGCCACTGTCTATCCCCATCAACGTTTCACTGTGTAATGCTTTGTCTCCAAAGGGGATCCAAGCTCAGACTCAGCTTCTCCCAGGTCCATGTCCAAGATGTAGAGGAAGAAAAGCGCTGAATTTGAATTCCGCTGCAATATGTTATTAGATTTTGCAGACCGCTCTCCACTGAACACTGTAGATGAGGCTGTTCTTGAGTCTGCAGAAGCAAATTTTTGACACCATGGGCGAGCAAACGTTGAGGAAGAGCCTGTGGGTTTCACATTTTGACTGATGTCCAAAGGGCTTGATTAGAGGTTCCAAGGGGCCCATGTGCTGTATCAATGGTCTCTTGACTGTTTTTGCCAAATAACTTCAATATTGTTACCAAAATATGTCTATTTCTATGCAAATTAGTTTTAAAACTACATTGTCTGTAATATAGACGGCACAAATTCTGACAGGAGGACGGTTGGTGTGTCCAAGGAAAGGATGCTCCACTATATTCAGGCTTCTGTCACTTTGATTTGTCACGTGAGTTTGAGTTTAATTGCTGCGTTTCACTCGTCATACGTGAACCACCCACTCTGACCTCCCGCCCTTACACGCACACACTCACGCGCGCACTTGGTCCCGTTCAACGCACGCAGTACAAGGGTGGGATTGGGATTACGTGAGCCATAATAGATTAGGCCACAAAAACTGGCAATGTGATGGCCGCCTGTCTCTCCCCTTCCTCGCTCCGTCTGCTCGCCCCCTCTTCCCCCCCTCATCTGGTGACCCACTAATGTTCTGTTCATTTTCTCTTATGAATAGATAATGGGCAAAAATCAAATCTCTTCATTTGCATGTAATACAATTAAGAGGTCTTCAAACAATGACAAATGGAGGGAGCAGTGAGATGTCAGTCAGGCCCGTCACAGTGATCTGAAGACAGCGGCTGCCGTCGGCTCACTGTTTGAACGAAAATTAATAAAACCTTCAAATAGAATTTTCTCGGCGCCATCTGGAATCACAATCACCACGGCACACTTAAACTCTGCCTGTCAAATAAAATTAAACTTCTCCTTAATAATCATCAGGAATTTGTACTCCTAACCTGTGTGTGAAGCCACCAACATACATCTGGAACCCCCAAAAGCTCTTTAGAGTGGATTTTGTTGGAGTTAATAACTGTTTCGAAATGTAATCTCACAGTAATTGTCAGGTAATTTCCACTCTTTCTTCTGGGCTTGACTTGTCCCCTTATGGACATGTGTCCAGGCCCCAGAGACGCCTTGTTAAGCAAAGTAGTCCAGATGTTCCTCTCACTGGCCACTCCTGTGATAGCCTGTCCTCCACAAGAGCACTAGATGTTCCACCGCCAGATGGGCTCTGCGCTGGACAAGTGTGTCCTGATGCTGCCCTGTGGTCTACTCCATCACTGTGACAGTCACTGGTGTGTGTCTGAGTGCGTGTGAGTGTGTGTGTGTGGTGTGTGTGTGTGTGTGTCTGTGTGTGTCTGTGTGTGTTGGAGGGGTGTCAATATTTGCATGAAACATCTTCCAAAATCTCTGTGGTAATGAGTTGCTTCCTCATTGATATACAGCAAGATTGTTATTGGTTAGATAGATAGATAGATAGATAGATAGATAGATAGATAGATAGATAGATAGATAGATAGATAGATAGATAGATAGATAGATAGATTTTTTTGATCCCTCTTTGATACATAACAAAAATACATATATCTTATTTTATTCAAACATGTATATTTTAGCTGGTCACGTTAGCTGTTCAGTTACGTAAAATAGCTTTTTTGCTCCAAATCATATGTACAGAATAAACATATACTTTTGTGCCTTTGCTCTCTCTCCAAGTCTAAGTTATCAACTTAAAGCGAAATACAGTACTGTATTTTCTTAAATTTTCTCTCCTCTGGCGTGAGTGTGTGAGTCGAGGTGACTCTGCTCTATGACAGACATCCCAGTCCATGGGGCTTTATGGCACCTCAGGCCAAGATTTGATAATATATTCATATTAGCTTAGCTGGTTCATATTAAGATGGTGGCTGGAATTCATTAAGTTTGTCATATACAAACATGCACACATACATCAGTCACAAACACACACACACATACAGTAGATTGCACACAATATACACATTCTGTCTAACCCCCCTTTTTCTCTCTCTCTCTCTCTCTCTCTCTCTTTCACACACACACACACACACAGACACACATGCACGCACACACACGCACATACAGTGGAAAATTAATGAGCTCTCATTCATAATCCAGGAGAAAGAGAGAGAGAGAGAGAGCCATATTCACCCTTGGATGGTTTATTGACTGATTTCATTTATTTGTGTGAAATAAATAGGAGGTAAACATTGGCCCCGCTCTCACATTTTCTGCGACACACTCCCTGCACAGCATTCTGGGAGAAATGATCCCACTAGCTGCAGGGTCACTGATTGGCTACCTCGTCAATGTGTGACAAATTACCCAATGAGAAATGGGTTACCCATTTCCACAAACTAATTAACCTGAGTGATGGTGATACAAATTATTACATTTATGTAATATTATTTCACCACTGTCGCTCGACTACAAAAATCTTTATCCTCACGCTCCTCCTGAGGAGGTCTCAAAAACATTCCCTGCACACACTGCATGCTACAAGGTTTCTCCATCTGCCAAATAAAACCAGCCGTGTATTTGATCAGTCAGGTATTTGGGATGGAAGCAAATTACCTGAGACAGCTACAACCTTACAAAGTAACAATGTGCAACAAACAGGTTGTTCAGTTCTCTGGAATGGACCTGTTCACATCTTGCAGATGGGAGAAGTGAACAAGAACTCAGGATTTGAAAGACTTTCTGTGGCATGTGGTACAAGCTACACTGAGTGGTGCTGATGTGACCAGCGAGTCGCCCCAAGGTGAACCTGACCCTGAATTTGTTTCTCAGAGGGCAAATATACAGCGAAGCAGACAATCCTTTGTGTGTGAGAAACAGGTTCTTTAGTGGCTTATGTGCTGCTGCGACTGTTTCCTCCATCTAAAACATTCATTTACGTCTTTTTTTTTATTGGATCACTGAGGCTTTCAAAATACGCCAACGCTGCATTGACAAGAGAGGTTGCGTTCAGGTTGTATGGGAATATTTTAGACTCCAGGAAGAACTGTTGTCCAACAATCACATTTGTGACAGATTGCAAATCTTCCGTTCTCATGTCAAATTTGCATCCACAAAAGCATTGTGTCCATGTTGCGGGTGTTGTGGTAAATGTGTTTGTTATGGAGATTTATACTCCCAAGTTCTAAACTTTGCCGAGTTTTAATCAGTTGCTTCTAATGTAGTACGACATAAAAATGAACTTCTGGCTGAGGCAGACAGAGTCAACACAAACATAACCTCTGCCATGCCTCTCAGATGAACCCGTCAAAGTGATTGGCAGGCAAACAAGAAGTCAGAGCTGAAATGTAAGAAAAACAAACCAGCCTCCAGAAAGATCACAGTTTGAGTCATCAAACATGCAGACTGGATGAATCTCAGAATTTAAACATGATACAACTGACAGCCGAGGACAATACAGGAATCATCAAGAACAATCATAGACACTGGTGGTTGGAACAGAGTGCTTGGTTGAATAATGGACGTACTGATATGCAAGAATGTGGAAAATGAGGCGGGCAACATCTTTAGGAGAGGCAGAATAAATGTCCAAAGTCAAATGCTGTGCAGTTCACTGTACAGTTTGTATTTAAGGATGTGCTGGATTAGCTGCACACTAAATCCAACACACTGCGGCTGATTTGCCCTCTCCTTTTACACCAAGGAGCTTTTATGAGAATCATTATTTTCTCAACAAAATGAGGAAACTCTGGCCCCGACCTCACTAATTTGTCAGTTTGGCCCCTGCTGAGATTGAATCTGACACCTCTGATCTACCTGAAATTATGAAGTTGGAACGGGGCTTTTACAGTGGAGCTGGTCCTCGGTGACCCCGTGTATATATTTTCCGACAAGGCAGAGCGGGCCCACACTGATGGGGAGTGTTTCCAGGGTTGCATTGTTTGTAACACAAACACAACACAAAACTACAACACATCTATTGATCTGTGGAAGATGTCGTCCATGTCTTTCTCTGTAACGTGGGAATGTGACGCCAGACACCTCAGTGGAAAAATCAGCTGTTTGCCCTCAGCTTCTTCAACAGAGAGGCTCTTACTATGTACCGCGCTGAAGGTTTTTCCTCCAAAGGAAATGAACCTCTCCATTCTCCTTGGGACAGATCACAATGTAACGTTGGAGGCGGGACAGAATTGAAGCAGTCAGCAATGAACTGAACTGAAATGGATATTTATTATATTGGCAATCATCATTGTGAAGGAGGAAGGGAAATATTTATGATAAACATCCCAAGCATGGTAAGACATCAACAACTGGGTCAGGCTTCCAGGAATATTTGGACATTTAAATGTCCAATTATCATTACTTTTCCTACCACTGACAGATTCAAGAAAGACAGAATTGACTCATGGTGTGACATAATTCAAAATGATTTTATTTGATCTTTCACATTAATTGATATAAACATGTCCATGAAACGAAATGGTTCAAACATTTAAGAAAGTCATATTTGATAATAAGCACAGAGATAATTTGGGGGAAACATAAGTTATCACAAACTGACCAAATGGGAACAAGGGTGCCTCTGCTACACAAAAACATCCTATTTAACAGATTATAAGGTCGAGAAAAGTCGATTTCTTTGTCTTAAAATTTATGTTATTTTGCTCAGTTTTGCCTCAGTCAGTACATGCAGCCGAGCTTCTCTTCTGTGCTCCCCTGATTGTTGTCAAATCTCTGCAATTTTCCATCCTCCTCTCGTTTTTTCTATTTTTTGATTTTTCTCTTTAGTTTTTTTGTGTGTTAATGTTTCCTTTTTCTTTGAGGGGGAGGGTGTCCATTTGGAAACATCCTGGTGTGCCCGTGTGTGTGCCCGAGTGTGTGTGTGTGTGTGTGTGTGTGTGTGTGTGTGTGCGTGCGCGCGCGCGCGTGTGTATGCGCGCGCGCGCGCGCGTGTGTG
>OMPJ01003336.1:1516-21992 GCA_900312935.1 Carapus acus | reverse complement strand
CCCATCAGCCTTCCCCTCAGAAGTAGATGCTTTTATGATCTTTTCTCTATTTGGACTAACATTTGGTAACCTCCTGAGCTTTCCACCATTGTTCATTTGTGGTGTCTCGGGTGTGTGGCAGCACTTGTGGCATGTACATGTGTTGCCTTGTGCATTTACATGAAATCATTGCTGTGTAACCGCAGTGTCATTTTACTGTTGCTATTAATGTGCATTTTCACTTTGCTATGCATATTAAATATATGGAAAATATGATATTCATTAAAGGTGCAGCAAGGAAGGAGAATACACTGAGTGGGTTTACAGTAGATCCCCCTCTCAGTATATTTACTCCTCCCTAATTATAGCTGTATGTATGTACTGGCCTGGCTCTGACCCTCCCTTGTTTTCATAATTTTTCCAGAGAAAAATTAGTGTTGCTGCTCGAATGTGTGGTCATTATGCTTTTTTTAGTAAGAATTGGAATAACAGAAGTATTTGCAAACTCTGTATCGTTGCTCGATCGTAATCCAGGCCTGCCAGCAAAACAGCTTTGGGCCAACATTGGTTGATTTTATTTTTGGAGAGGACAGAAGGGAATTGGGAAGCTATTGCTTGAATGAAAGTTGTATGGTGCTCTTAATGTGAGGCACTGCTGTGGTCAGCACAATGTTTATGTAATCTAGAAAACTGAATGCCAAAACACCTCAAAGCAGTTCCTTTACTTGACAAACCCACACTTTGCACAGGAGGGAACACACAACAATTCTGCAGAATCAACATCAATATCCTAGGTTTTCAAAGTTTGGTCTGAAAAATGAGCACACCAGAGAAACAGCTTCATCCAAACTGTTTGGAGGTCAGAGTGGCAACATTGAGAGGAGAGATAGTGGATGTACTTGGCCAAGGATGTGCAGTTAGGAGGAAAAAAGGTAGACCCCAGAGAAGGCTCGTGGATGTAGGGGTAGAATACTGGAGGATAGTGCTTGTATCAGTTGCTTACAGTTGCTTGTGTCAGAAGCTAGAACATATTTTCAGTACTCCTTTGAGGCCCTGGGGTGGATAGGTCTTCCTGAGACATTTTTAATCGTCGATGCAGAGAAATGGATGTGGCCTGTGCATCTCCTTTAAGTGTCCTCGAAGTCAAAATGCCCTAGTAGCAAAAGAAAAAATGGCATTGCATTTCAGCCTCACAACAACGGTAATAGATGTGTTACAGTTACAAAAAACAACTTGCATCCCACAGTTTGCATGTGAAGCTGTGTGATCCAATAGGGACTTCAAGAAGGGTGAGGAGAGCGAGGTGCTGAAGAACCATATAGAGAAACTTACGCTCCCCACTGCCCTTGGATGACCAAGGAATATCTGGACTAGTTCAGCCGTGGAGTGACAAGGGAGCATTGATTATGATGAATAATATTTTGTCTGAATTCATGTCCCCTGATTTTGTGATATGATTATGCCATATAAGTAAGGACATCGATTACAAAAAAAAAAAACATAGCAAATATCCAAACCATGAAATAATGTTGTTTGGAATTTTTGTGTATGTAACTGATGCATATATACCGGTGCATGTGGCCAACTCCAATCAAAATGAGATGAGATGGCAAGAAGATGCTCACATTCGTGAGTTTATCATCCTATTGCCAAGAGGCATATCCTTTACTGTGCATGAACACCTGTTCCCCTGGGTTGATGTAATGGAGTAAGTCCACTTGAGAAAAAGTCTCAATGGACTTATCCATCAACAAGACACCCAAATCAAGGTAATCAGAGAGACCAGTGCTCAGCCAGAAACTATCAGATATGTATCCATATCAGACAACAAGAAGCCACTTATTTGATTTACAGCTAAAAGGAAAAAGGAGTAGGAGAAGAGAAAAAAAGCATTGTGACCCCAAGGCCTTTTTCAGACCATATTTAAAGCCCATCAAGCTTTTTTTGTTTTTATCTGGATGGTATACATTACCAGCAGCTCTTTTTTGGGCAGGTATTTACAGAGTAACTACCTGTAACTACCTTTCTCTGTGGAGACTTGGGTGGTGATCGTTTGTTGAGACTTGGGTGATGATCCTGTGTTTTAGAAATATATACAACCTATCAGGATATTGTCCTTGAGACAGATCAAACGTAAGCTGAGATGACAGATGCCAGATGTCAGTCAAGAAAAGGCTTGTTTTCCTCTGATGTTCAAATTTGATTGTTGCTGAGAAGGCACAGAAACCACAATGACATTGCACGATACCAGATTAAAACTGATGGTAAGGCATAGGTGCTTATGTGCTCCTTTGCAGAGCCTGGGGGTTTGCATTTATTGTGTTTTGACATGATATCATAAATGTTTTTGTTTTTCATTGAGTTCCCCACAAACCACTTTAACGTGACTTTGTGACCCTTTCGTCTCTAGTCACTGTGGGAGTTGATAAATCTCTGTTGGACCTTTGCCTCTGTTTACTTACTTACCCTGATAAGTGACTGTGCACAGCTGGTGCAAATACATAACAGTGCAAAAGAAAAGTGGATGAAAAAACTGTACTACTCTGACCACGTTGGAATGTCTGAGTGTGTAATTTGTATTTGGCTTCCTCAAGAGAATCCTCTGTTTAGGTTCTCATGGCACATATCCCTACTCTCAGATGAGCTGCCTGGTGATTCTGCGGTCTTGCAGCAGGCGTTCTCTCTTATTGGCTGACAGGGACGTCTCTGATCGCCATGTCCAATCACACTGAGCTTCGAAGGAGCTCGTCTTTCACTGCTGAAGGCAGAGGAAGCAAGATCCTCTGCCGTAGTAGCAACACTGGCCCATCCCCCTTCATGGTCCTCATGAGCATATCACAGCCTCCCCCACCGGAAGTTCTGCTTTCCCACTGTTCAGGAATCATTTCAAAAAGGGAGGGGCCTACTGAGTAGCACCAATGCTACACCAGCCCGTTCCCACTGCCATGTCAGGAGAGGCTACTGCTGGAATGTGACAATGTGTGAATACATATCCAGTGTAGGACTACGAGCGTGTGCACGTTTAACATGCAGTTTAGCAAGTGTCCTCTGCAATAACCTGCCACAAGACAGGAACATATGAACCTCTTGAGAAGAAAACGGAATGCTGTAGTTTGGTTTCACTATGCTTTGTCTTTACGTTGTTTTTACTGTGTGGGACAAAATCTGCAGCGTTCTCAGCTCAGGTTGATGATTGATATCTATGTAGTTTGACTCCCCCTCCTCTGCTCACTCTGTCCACTGCTTAGGATTGCTGTGCTATTACTATTCTGCGATAATAACATTGCTAAATACAGTGCACAATAAAGTGGGACATCATATTATGACTATTTTATAGAATATATAAGTGAAAACACTAGTGATATTTTGTGACCAGAGAGGTTCCAAGGATTATTTGGGCTTGTAAAGCACTGAATCAACTGTACACCGAGGTCCACAGCCCATTTAATATTTTTTCCAAAGGAGATTGGATGTAACTAACACACCCCACCCACTAGTCTGCATCCACTATTCCACCATAGTTAGACAATGTGATAAAGGTAAAACATTTATATTTTTACCAGTATATACCATATAAATACATTCATTGTCTGCTACATCCAATTTGTAATAAGCAGAGTGCTTTTGAGCAAGGGGGCGAAAAAAGCAATTAGGATTCATTGTATGAACCCCAAATTTTACAAACCCTGTATTTCACAAGGACAACATTGCTGAAGAAGAGGCTCAGAGTAAATTGGCAGCCTTAATGTTTCTGCAGTACCTCCTTACACCTTGCACCATTCTCAGTTCAAGAGTTTGTCACTTCGGTACTTCGTTGCTAGCTTCCTCGGAAGCCCCTTACTTTCATTCTTGATAATTGTAGCAAGGTTCCAGAAACACAAGAAGACATTTGGGTCCAGTTATCTCTACTGAAGTGGATCTCCCAATCATCCTGCCTGATGTTACAAAATAACAGACACACGACGACACGTGCACGCGCACACACACACACACACACACACTTAGCAGACTCATAGTGACATCCCTTTCCACTCCCTTACTGAGGAAATTATCTTTACTGTCTCTATTCTTGCCTTAGAACAAACTTTCCCTTGACAACATTTCAAATATTTCAAACAGCATCTCACAACAACACACCTGTAATCCTAATGTATTTTTATTTTGCAGATGAAGATAATGAAAGTGGTGGAGGTACTTTGTCTGACAGAGGGACACTGCCTGGACACACAGAGGTAATGATGAGATATACATTCAAGCGCTTTTGTGCATGCACACAAAACATGGAGTATCTACACACATTCCGAATTACCATACCAGTGTATGTGTTTCTGCTGAAGTGCCCCTCTCAATTTCGAGGAGGCGGGAAAAACACATTGACTTCCTGTCTGTCAGGCTGTTTGGTGTGGACTACATGAGTTACGAGTTGCACATTAGGACATATATAAGATACGCCAGAATATAAGATGCATGTTTAAATGTTGTAACATGAAATATTTACACAGAAAGACGGTACATGGAAGTAGGAAGTAGCACAGTCAAGTAGTGCTTGAAAATCAGCAGTACGACATACCATCAACATAACACCGACATGACATCGACATGTCCTGTAACAAAATACGACACAGCACCAACACAAAAGCCATCTGCCTTACTGTCCTTGGAAAGCCCTTGTTGTCCTCTTAAATTGACTCCATTCTTGTCGCTGCCGTCTCCAATGTCTCACCAATGATTCATTGATGTCAAGCTGATGCGCAGTCGCTCTGTTTCCCTCTTTGATGGCCAAACCAATTGCCTTTACCTTAAAAGCTGCATCATACGCATGTGTTTGTTTGTTGTTCATGACAAGGGTGAGTGCATAAAATGATTTGCAATATCCAAATTCCAAACTATGGGTAGTATCCTCTCCAGCGCCTAAACTTTCCCCTTATGTCTGTCTGACTTTTGCGCTTCTCATTACACTGCCATCCGATGCGAATTTATAAAAGTCACACTGGCGTATAAGTGGCAGGACTCACAGCAAGATGAGGAAGGTGCATATTTTAGAGTAATTGTGCACAGGTTAATGATGCATGTCTTTTGATTGATAAAAGATGTGTGTTTTTCTCATAATTTAGAGAGGATTGGGGATATTTTACTATTCTCTATGAGATCAGAATATTGTCTTTTTTAAATGGTCTCATACAAGCAGATCTGAAGATACTACTGTACACAAACACTCTGTATAAACTCACTAGGACAATACTTATTTGGTTTCTCTGTTGTTCAGGATTTATGTTGTCTTTCACTGCCCAATCAATTCCTATCTCGTATATCTGGCAGGGCCCTGAACCCTCTCCCATGGCCAGCGAAAATAAAGCAATTATATCAGTTATAATAATTAGAGTTTGTCACATTTCATGCAAAAACGTAGTTATATTTTACATGTCGCACATGTATGTTGCACAATGACAATAAAAGCATTCTATTCTATACTGTATTTCTCACTCTAAATAGAAACACAGTTACATTAGAGTAGGAACAACATCCCTCTACAAATACTCAGATGAGGTCAAGCAATTTTTGTATTTCACTGGCTGTCAACAGATGAACTCTTACAGGTCGGTTGGCCTTTGAAAAATGTGGAGAATGTAGCTGAGCAGACAGAAATTTGAAATTTGGCTCCGGACAAATGTGTGGGATCAAATGCAAATATTGTGCAGCAGGGCATGTGATATCTTAAGACGGTACATCCAGGGGAGACACACAAACAAACATTGTCCCATGAGATGCAACCACAAACACTGCCTGCATTCTGTCAACAATCTGGTCTTGCATATAAAATTTCAAGAATGCACACATTAAATACTTGCATGGGATGACCTTAAGTTGTCAGACCTTATTTAACACACTGAAGGACTAGGATTGTAATATGCGACTTTTATTTAATTTAATCTCTTATAATCAACATATTTTGGAAGCAAGTCTTGTCTGATGATCTTGGCATTATTCTATGCACATCTATGACAGCCAGAGGTCTTTGCCTCACAGCATCTCATAAAACTCCTGTGCCTGATGGGTTACGTTTTGTTAGCCATAAAGTTTTACCATTCATTAGTACTAAAGATTCTTGCCTTTTGACATTGGAAGATGGATTATTCTTAATTTTTGTTTCTGTAAGAACAAAACAAGTCTGCACAGAAATACAAGCAAAGAGGAATAAAATGGCTTTTTGTGTGGAAGCACAAATCTAGCTGATCAATTTTCAACAAAGAGACTGCTGTGACTCAAACCTTTGCTAAGATCGGCATGGTGGTAGGATCTGAACAGGTACTGATAACTACTACGATATCTGTGGAATGGTGCAAATCACAGGCCCAATGCTCCTTTCCTGATGTTTTCTGAATATAAGTGTTCATTAAATGTAACATAATGAGTAGTTCAAGTGAAACATAATGAGCGGTTTTCTTCTTGGACAGTGTCCAGGCCTCCTTTTCATGTGGTCATGACCATGCCAGCCCGGGCCTCACACCATAGCAGCATTTCCACCTCCTCCTTTACATACAAATTCTCCGGAAGCCAAATTGTTTGTTTGTGTCTGTTGCAGTTGGACAACCACCAGTCAAACACTGACACAGTGTTCTTCAGGGACGGTGTGCGTCGGATCGATTTTGTATTATCTTATGTCGATGACAAAGATGGAGAGAGGAAACAAGTAAGTGAAGATGAAAAGTGATTCAGCGCTGTTCTTGGACTATTCAGCATTTTGCACCGCAACATTATTGCGCAATTTGAAACTGACAGGAATACACACAAAGCACAGGAAGTGAGGCCTGTCAAAGCTGATTTTCTCACGATGGTATTTAGATCACAAGATCATTTGCTCACTGTGTATGCAGCAGAGACGTAGTGTAACTGTTGTATGAAATAATGATTTCAGATCAGTCAGTGTCATGCCTCTAACTCTAACTTTTCTTCATGCTTTAACCATTCCTTGTAGTCTGCTTGGAGTCCTTCCTTGTTAGCCCAAATGCATTTATGTTGCATATAAAATTATACAATGTAATTACTGACAGAGTACATTATCAATATGCCTTTGCTGCACAGTGTATTCCCTGTTCTTGTTTTCCCTGCCATATGTTGGATATTCTATTCATATTCTATTCTATTCTATTCTACCTTGTCATTCATATTGTTGCACATTACACAATCTGAAAACATAAAACATAGATGCCGCACATTGCCTGAGTTAGTCAGCAGTTTCATTCCTCATCCACCAAGAGACAGATTACAGCATCACCCCCATATGCTGGTGGTGCTGAGCTGTGAGACAGTCATCAGTCTTCCTTGTTATGATTTTGTGTAATTAGTTCTCAATTTAAATGATGGACCACTAAATGCATTTTGCACACAGGCTATGCCAATGTATGTGTCATAAGAATCCTTCCAGACTTGCACAGTCAACGTTTGCACACATTCAGTTTGCTGAGACTGAAAGTGGTGGCAGGGGAGAGAGGTGTTAGCCTGTGAGCATGACTCTGCTCTCATACTTGTGGCTTGTGTCGCTGTTGACAGGAAAGACGCAGGGAGTTCGAGACAAATCTGGAGAAAGCTGGGCTCGAGCTGGAGACCGAGGACAAAGTGGTAAGAGGTTCATTTTAATGGCAACTGCGCCCTCTAGTGCACCATATGAAGTGGCACATCTTTTTTTTCTGAAAACGCTTTAAAGGGGTACAATGGCTATTTGTAATAAAATATTTCATATTCAGACTATCGATGCTGTTATATAAATGTGTAATCATTGATGATTTCATCATTGGTACACCCCATATTTAGTCGCTTAGAGCGGTGAAACAATTACCATACTCCAATTGCGGGATACTTCATTTGCTGTCTCTTGTCATAATATAAGGACTCCAAAGACAAGAAGACATATTTCCTGAAGGTCCACGCTCCATGGGAGGTATTAGCCACATATGCTGATATTCTGAAGATCAAAGTTCCCTTCAAAGCCAGTGATCTGCCTCCCGGGCGGGACGTCCCCCTGGAGTGGCTGTCCCAACCTTTCCGCCTGCCAGACCACGTTATGAATCCCCAGCTCGACTACTTCACCTCACCGTTTGACAAAAGCAAAACAGACTTCTTCCTTATCAGTGATAGGGACACGTTCTTCCCACCATCCACAAGAAACAGAATTGTAAGTGTAAACATAATGCACCTTTGTCAGAGCATTTTATTTGAGCGTTATTGTGTATATATACAGTATATATACTGTGTGTGTGTGTGTGTGTGTGTGTGTGTGTGTGTGTGTGAATATCTATCTATCTATCTATCTATCTATCTATCTATCTATCTATCTATCTATCTATCTCTATATCTATTCACACACACACACACACAGTGAATGGGTATATAGATATACTCTATATATATATAGATTCTGATGATGAAACTATGTCTATCTGACACCAAAACCTTGTATATCAGACACAGTTTGAGTCAATCAAACTACCAGACATTTTGGAAGGTATAATAACCTGCAACAAGGTTTTGGAAATGAATAACATGAAATGAATGAAAACTTTGGTATAGTAATTGATAGTCATTTGGTTGTAGATCAAGTGATATACAGTAGGGACATAATGTGTTCACTATCCTGCCAAGCAACTACGTCACTGAACAAACCATACACTATATATAGTGCAATTACCTGGAGGTTTTCTGTTCATCCCTGCTACAGCCTCTGTAGTCTAGTTTAGGTCTTATTATGTCTTTAGAGACAAAAAAATACTTCAAAGGTTGTGTTCCTCCTCAATGTGATGTAGCCAAAACACTGCAGACTATGTTTCATTTGCCCTTTCTTATCAATAAACTCATGCTGCATTGTCGAGCAGAATATTTGATAATATTCTGAACACTCTGACTTCAGTGATCGTTTTCCCCCTCATTTAGGTGTTCTACATTTTGGCTCGTTGTTCATACCACAAAGATGGCATCATGGAAAAGGACAAGACAGGAATAAAGAGATTACTCAGCAATGGGACGTACACTGCAGCCTTCCCACTTCATGATGTAAGACAAACAGACTCATTTTGATATTACTGGACCGTAGATCAATACTGCACTTGTGCTACCTCCAACAAACTGCAATCCAAAAGAAACTACTGGATTTCCTGAAGTGGAATTCACTCCCGAGAATAACTGGCACCAGCCAAAAAAAGCAAAAGAATTACCAAAGGCTGTTTATTTTACAAAATCCAAAACCAGGAACAGACACTTCATCTTGAAAGGCAAATTATAAGAAGAACAGTAGATAGAAGAAAACAGAATAGGTGTACAATACGATAACGCAACACACTGATGGTGATATCAGCTACGTGAAGCGTAGAAAACAAACTGAGTACATGTCTGGTACTCACACAAAAACAAGCCAACAACTTCACCAAATTCTTGCAACTTCACTCCAAATCACTGAATCCATTTGATTCCACATCCTCTGTGCTGCTCCTGAAGAACACCACTAGCCCCGGAAGTAGATGAGGCACTACTTCCTCTTTTGCGTAGCTGTCATCAGACTCAGACTCAGACCTCTAGACTCAGCCTAGAGTGCCAGAGTGCAGTTGTCAGTGTCACATTGACGAACTGTGTTTGGATAATTTCACATTTAAATCGCATTTGAGTGCAAGTCAGCCCCCCCAGCTAAACTGAAAAAAAAGTGTGACTAATACTCCAAAAAATCTGCTGCTGTTTGTAATACATACAGTATCATGTTCACTACTACTTTTGTCTGTGCATTTAGCCTTTTTATCATCAAAATGTTTACCATGAAATATTATCACAGAATTTTTTGTTCAGTATTATGTTTTAACTGTGTAGTTAGCAGTAAATGAGTGCATTACAATTGTATTTTTATTGCTGATCCCTCAGTGTCGCTACTGGAAACGGGCACGAAATGCCGAATGTGAGAGCGAACGCTACAACCTGTACAAGCACTGGGCCAGGTTTCTCTGCTTTTACAAGGAACAACCACTTACCCTCATCAAGTATGGAAGGCACATCGTCATTTCAGGAGGACTACCATGATTTCATGTCAGAGATGGGTCCTTATATGCCTCGTTGCTTCATTTTCAGGAAATATTATGGAGAGAAGATTGGCATCTACTTTGCATGGCTGGGTTTCTACACTGAGATGCTGTTCTTTGCAGCCATCATGGGCCTGATATGTTTCATTTATGGAGTGCTCAGCTATGATGACAATATATCAAGGTAAGTACCAATAAGCTGCAGCTTGGAGCAGAGTGACTATACCCTAAGGTTTGGATTTGCTACATTTTTCAAATTTAGTTTTGTTTTGACTTTCTCACTGCATTGACTTTTACAGCAAAGAGATTTGTGATCCCAGCATTGGTGGCAGTATTGTCATGTGCCCACTGTGTGACAAGAAGTGCAGCTTCTGGAAGCTCAACTCTACTTGTCTCTCATCCTGGGTAAATTCAAGCCATTTGTTTTAGCACCACAACAAAACCACGGATAATTTTGTGTTGTGCTATTTTATTGGAGAAAGCGTGGTGTAAAATTGTTGCTAGCCTGTGTTTGGCATTAAAATTTATGTCTTTTATTGCCTGATTGCACATGCCAAAGGCGTGGTCCACTTTAAACAAATGAAACGTGGTCCTGCTGAGTCAGCAGTATGTCATTGACTTTGTGCACAGCGTGTCTCTAAGGAACTTATCCTGCTCTATATTCCCCCTTCCAGCAATCCCATCTGTTTGATAATGAGGGCACCGTGTTCTTTGCCATATTTATGGGGATCTGGGGTAAGTGTCAGTCTCTGCTGCCATTGCTCTGCTTAACCCGCAAGCCCTCCCACGGCAAGACAGATTTTCACAGTTAAAATCTTTTCACACCGAAGCATTGAGCTTATTCCAGATCAGCTTACGCGTAGATCGACTTGCCAGCACCATTACTCTATACACCAGTGCTGTTCTATCTTGCCAGACCAGCAGCCAAAAAAAAAAAAAAAAGATTGGTACCTCCTGGACAATGTTTTGCCAAGAACATGCTGAGGGTCACGGCAAGGCTAAAACACAGCCAGGCAGTTTTCACTTTGGAGAGTATTAGTCTGCTAATGTGCAGCTGGAGGATGAGAACTACATTCACAAATTCCCTGACTTAAAAGTCACACTGGAATAAACAATCTTTGAGGTCCATCTTTCCCATGGGTACTACAGTGTGACTAGAATTGCCTATTTGATTTGTCACTTTTTGTTTTTATTGATCAGAATTATAGTCATGTTCCTAGCAAATGATACTGTGTGCTGGAAATGCAATGTTAGACATATCAGAATATTATTTGGAGATTTTGTGCAGAAATGTGAAATTATTTGAATATTTTGTGAAAAAATGTGAAATAACTTCGACACAAAGTCTTTGTTTTGCCACTACTCATCTCACTCCGACATACTCTTTTGTGCTTTCTCTATAATGTTCAACAGTAACTTTGTTTTTGGAGTTTTGGAAGCGGCGTCAAGCCCGGCTTGAGTACGAATGGGACTTGGTGGACTTTGAAGAGGAGCAACAGCAGCTACAAACGCGGCCTGAGTTTGAGATCAGTTGCACTACTAAGAGACTCAACAGAATCACACAGGTTCTTCACATCATTCTTTGGAATATAGAGGATAGGATCAACATCTTTTACATTGTAGTCTGTCAATTTATACTTTCTATTTCAGGAAATGGAGCCATACCTCCCCATGCCCAGCAAAGCTGCTCGCTTCTGCCTGTCATCAGCCACCGTTATCTTCTGGGTGACTGCATATTTACATCCTCTTCCCTTTTACCATACGCTATACAGTACGTATGGTTATTTTCCATGCGTGCTAAAACAATACATCATGTTCTCCCCCCAGATATCTCTGATTGTGGCCTGTATCATCGGAGTCATCGCCTATAGGCTGGCTGTGTTTGCTGCCTTTGCAAGTGTGATGAAGGACCCAATGCGGAAGATCCACCTGGTGGGGAATCTCATCACTCCCCAGCTAGCAACGTCTGTCACCGCCTCCTGCATCAACTTCGTCATCATCATGATCCTCAACTTCTTCTATGAGAGAGTGGCCATATGGATCACTGATTTAGGTGAGTGAGCAAATCATGCCAAAGGCGTCAGACAGGTATAATCAATGACAACTAATGTTGGTGAGAGTTTTTTTTCCCTATTTTCAATTTAATAAAATTTTGATGAACAGGTCATGTGACTTCCTCATTCTTTATCAAGGTATCATTTTTTACATGATTGAACAATTCAGCTACATAGATTTAGCACTTTCAATGGTTGCTCATGGAACTTTGATGGAAAAACAAATGTCCTTAATATTGACATGCTGAAATCAGGTTATGCGTCTTTCACGTCTTTTCACCTTCTCAGATTGTGTTGAACATTTGCATAAATGTTCATATTTGTTTTTACTACTCTAGGAATAATGTTTGTAGTCAAATAGATGTGGTATGTTTGAAAAGGATGTTTGAGGAGAAGGAAGTACCAAGTATATATGAAGAAACATAATGTGTAATGTTTGTTTCTCAGACATATCTTCTGTAGTCATTTTTAGGTTATCCAACCAAATTAATGATGACTCAGTAAGAATTAAATCTGTCAAGTCATGTCGGTGCTTCTGCTTTGTCTTCTGTTCTAATCCTCTTCTTGTCACTCTACTATTTGTCCTCTACAGAAATTCCTAAAACCCACCTGGAGTATGAGAACAGGCTGACCATGAAGATGTTCCTCTTTCAGTTTGTCAACTACTACTCCTCTTGCTTCTACGTCGCCTTCTTTAAGGGCAAATTCGGGGGCCACCCCGGAGATTATTCGTACATGTTTGGCAAATGGAGCAAACTGAGAAATGAGGAGGTGAGGTTTCTCCCTTCAACACTATGTAAAGCTAAAATATTAGTTATAAAATATAATTTATGTTTTTGTTTTACTGCTGCACTCGTATACTCAATGTTGTGGACATCAAGGGCAGCTACACAAGCACAGATGGACTAAATGAATTTGCGTGTCATAAACCTAAATATTTGTTCTCGTCACAGTGTGACCCTGGAGGCTGTCTGATTGAGCTGACCACACAACTGGTGATCGTCATGGTGGGAAAACAGCTCTGCGGGAACATTCAGGAAGCCTTGCTGCCGTACGTCTGGCAGATCTTTGAATATTAGTCATAACTATTTTATCTATAAAGATTCAATCAAGTCCTTTCTTAAGAAGAACTTAACTTCTGTTTAAGCTTTGGATTTCCATTTAGCTGAGTTTTTCTACTCTAACTACATTTTTCCTCTTTCATTGTTTGACTAGAGGTTGGAAAACATGGAACTTTAACAGTTCATTACATACCATGTATCTGTACATTCTCATCTTGATTTACATTATATCATATGAAAATTAAGACATTGGTGGCTTGGTGACATTGGTGACCATACCATGTCAGTATGGTCTCATTATCAAAGCCCCAAAAAAAAGAAAACTGATTTGCACAATATTGTTGTTTCATTAATACACTAGGTGTATTAATGAAACAACAATATTGTGCAAAACAGGGGACACTACATTTTTCTTCTGCATGGGTCTCCTACAGGGTGATGCGGAACTGGTGGAGTGGGAGGAAAGGGCGGCACCATCCTGAAAATCATTATAGCCGCTGGGAGCAGGATCATGTCCTGCAGAATTTCAGCCAACTGGGCCTATTTTATGAGTACCTGGAGATGGGTGAGGTGATGTTTCATTACAAAAAAAGCTTTTCAGAGACAGGAATTAATTGCGATACACGTTTTTCCCTGTCTCTCTCACCGTCCTCTCTCTCATTTCAGTGGTCCAGTTTGGCTTTATAACCCTCTTTGTAGCCTCTTTCCCTCTGGCTCCTCTCCTGGCCCTGTTCAATAACATCCTGGAGATACGAGTGGATGCCTGGAAATTTACCACCCAGTTCAGGCGACCAGTGGCCTCCAAGGCACGAAACATCGGAGCGTGGCAGGAGATTCTCAATGCAGTGGCTATTTTATCTGTCGTCACCAATGTGAGTCAGTGGAAACAGAGATGCCCCAGCCACAACGGCGTATCTGTCATAACCATCCCCCTAATGTCATAGCCCACTGAGGTCACCACGTAATTGCCTTTTCCTCAGGCCTTCATCATGGCGTTCACCTCAGATATGATTCCCCGCCTGGTCTTCCTGTACGCATACAGCAGAGAGGGCTCTATGAGCGGCTACATCAACAACAGTCTGTCAGTGTACAACATCTCACAGATTCCAGATCGCAACATGCCAGAAGAATATCCTTTGTGGTTTGATAACATTACAAACACCTGCAGGTATTTAAATTGATGGTCGGACATATCTATTTTAAATGCAAATGTTTGTGATAAAGTATAATGTTTTTTTTTTGTTTGTTTTTTTAATCATTATTTATATTACCCCTTGTTAAGTGAAACAAATTGACTGAATCCTCACGATTCACAATGTTCCCATTTGTATCGACAACTTAGAGTGATGTCAACAAACCTGGTTTTGTGCCTCTTTTGCAGATACCGTGACTACCGTTACCCTCCTGGCCACCAGAGGGCGTATACACATACAATGCAGTTCTGGCACATCCTGGCTGCCAAGCTGGCCTTCATTATTATCATGGAAGTAAGAATTACCCCCTGCGCAGGACTGCTTCATGTTCACTTATTTGACGTATGCTCCAAAATGAAATGTCGATCAAACTGGGGCGTAATAAGATTGTTTTCCATCCGCAGCACGTCGTCTTTGTGGTGAAATTCTTTGTGGCATGGTTGATCCCTGACGTCCCGTCCGATGTGAAGGCCAGGATTAAACGGGAACGCTACCTGACCCAGGAATACCTGCATAACTATGATGTTGAGAAGCTCAAAATGCAGCTGAGCGCCAGCTTTGTCACAGAACCATCGACAGATGTGTCATGTGCTACAGACAAGCATGAAGTACTGTCTGAGTGCCTCTAGCCTCATCCTTCAATCTCTGGCCACATCATGAATGCTCGCTGCTGGGAATGTACTCCATAGTCAGAGCAGCCCCACTCTAAGAGCTCGTGTCTTATTGAGAAACTTGATGTCAGATATTTGTGTTGTCAATTGTAAATTATGTTTACCTGAACTCCTACGTTAGGATCTGTGGCATCAGACATGTTTCCAATTCAACCCGTTCTCTGAACAAATATTTCTCTCCACCTACAGTATCACTGTAAATAGACATATGTTGTGAAATGTGCAAAGTTAATGGGACGTGCAGCGCATATTCAATGTCTCTGAGGCGTCTTGCCACATGGCAGCTCTTGTGAGTATGTAATGTTGAAAATACTTGTGCTGTTGAACTGGTGGCTTTTTGTGCGATCCTACAGTACATGAATCATTCCCACAGTTCATTGCATTTACATGCATGCAATGGTGTTGACTGAAATGCTAAATAATGGATTTACCTCGCAGGAAGAGTTGAGAAGGTGTTACACGAGACCAGGATAAATTGTATTACAGATCTCACATGTAATGTTCAATGTCCAAAGTACATTTTGATGAATTCGTTTTTGGTTCAGATATTTCTCTATATATTGCTCAATCACAGTAATAATTGGTAAGCCGGCCATTGTCTAATGAGTTCCCCTGACACACCATGTAGCTGGACTGTATGCTTGTTTTTGTGATGTGTGCATATTAATGGGAAATATCATTCAAAGTGTTAACTCAAACCACAAACCTCCATTATAGAAATACAATGCACAGTTGTTCTCCTTCTGCCCTAAATTAGGGATTCCAGCATTAATTTCTGATGAATCAGCAACTGTAAGCCAACGTGGAATCTCCTAAATGTATCTGGGATTTTCAAGTTGCTATGGGACCAATTATATTGTTCCCACCTTAACAATGGAAAATGATGATGCTGTTTTAATACAGTCAGTTTATATAATACTACCCATGATTTTCGTGGCTTTTCGTGAATAACAGATGGGTAGGATTTACAGCTTTCAGACTTTTAAGTTCTTGAGATTTTTTGTTGTTGTTGTTTTTGATTAGATGACAAATATGCTGGAAAAGCCACAGTCTTTCTCAATATCCCATTTTGAGGAGACATGTTTACATTTCATACATGTAGACAATAGCTTGTCTGTAGAATATTAACTGTGTCATTAATTTATTGATCCTTTGCTGTAAAGTGGCATTTTCAGTCGTTCTGCAGACAGTACAGTATTAAATATGTCCAATTTATCTCATGTGCTTATGAGAAGAAGAATCATTTTTGCCGGACTAAAGCTTTGTCGCCAGGTACAGAAAGGCTGGCATGGCCATGGGACACCAAGTGCTTCTATAGCGACTGAAATGTACGGTATGAAATACATCTGTGGTTCAAATGATTTGAAGTGGCTTTGAGTGTTTGGTGGTGGAGACTATTATGCTGTGAAGTCTGCAGTCGCGATCCCTTATGTGAGCAATTCAACATTAGCAAAGCCAAACTGAATCTGTATCTCAGGACTGAAACGGTGACATGAAGATCACAGTCTGGGAACACGTGCTGACACATCTTGCCCAGATATTTATGAAGGAAATGTGCATGATGATATGAATGTGTGATTTGTGAAGTAAGCAAACAAACTGCCTTAAATTCTACCTGAATGCCTAAGTATACCTGCTCATTTTTTATGTTTTATAATAGAAGTTGGTATGTCTTTCATCCTGCTGCTATCTATAGCAACGTATCCTGTTTGTGTCGGCTCTGATCTGCATGAACTTAATTTTGATTTGGTCAGTATATGGCAATTGTGTTGCTTCTCACGGTACGCTGGTGTACGTGATCTCAGAAAGGTGACTGTAAATGACAATAAAGGAAGAAATGCATGAAAATCCAGACCAAGTGAGTGACTCACCACAAGGTGGTGTCCAACACCCACGGATAACAAACCCACGCGCTTCCCCTTTGTCCTCCATGTGATTTTTGTAAATCCTGCACTTTGTCTCAGAATGTTATATAAACCATTGATACAACTGTTATTGTCGTTTTCATTATTATCATTTTATTGTTACTACGATTATGAAACTATTGCATTTTATCTGCCGATACTGCGAACGAGTTATAGAAATATGCATTATTCCAACCTCGTGAAATCTTAAATAATGCTTCATAAAATGATAAGCGCATCTGTATGAAAATGTGCTTGAATGATTTTGTGAAAATGGGGAAGACGCCTGAATTATTGATGCGCGGAGGAGAGGAGCATGTAAAGGGAGGGGAGGGGGTGGTTCGCTCCTGCTTATTTAGTTTCCATAGCACCGCCCTTGGGAGAATTGAAGCTTCCGTGGGCTGTGGCTGCTGTTGTTTAATGTTTTAAAGAGCAGAAAATGAAAGTCTTTGTCGAAAAGAAATGTCACTCTATATCACAAGTGTTAGATTTGGAAAAACAACGCCTCCGTTTCGTTGAAAGCAACCACACCCGCAGCTCCCTATTTTTATTTTTTTAACAGCCATATTTTATTGCTTTTTGTTCAACGTTAGATGGTATTTTACTTGTTTTCGTGGCGAAATGCAAGACATGTCGGCGAGACACCGGGCTGGTAGCGGCTGTCGCTGTCCTCGGTGCTGAAACACGACGTCAAATGAATGTGCGCTCACCACAGGAGACGCAAGCAGCCTCACTCCCTGCGATTATTCAAGCACCTCAGACTCGCACTCCCGCACTGTACACTTTGTTCCTCAAATATATATATAAATATTTCTTTCTTTTTTTTCCATTTGGTTTTTCCCTCTTTTGTTTCCTTTTCTTTTTTACTGGTCGTTCCGCGTATGATCGAACCGCAGCTTTTGCTCCGCCGCTTTATCAATTTCATCCGGGCTCGTTTTCGTCGTGATGGCACTTGCCGCGCGTACTGTACAGCAGGCAGGAGCTGAGCTGCTGCAGCTGCTGCTGCCGCTGCTGCTGGATGAGGGCACGCAGCTCGTTTGATTTCCCCCCCTTCACATGAGACTCTTTTTCGCTTTTAGCGTTTTCGTCGCGACTGTAAAGGATCGACACCTTCGCCCCTGGACCCTCCATTTCAAGTAACTTTTATTCGTTACCGCTTCTCCTCGCTGCCAGCTGCCTCCCGCCGCCCAGTGCGGTACCATGACGCTTGAACATTAGATGATATATTTTCCCCAATACAAGCCTAAACACAGAAACTGGATATGGAGTCGGTAAAGACAAGAGCCACGGCGGGGGTGAAGGAATTTGCGGGGAAGACCTTGGGCCATATGTACAGGTAGGCGAGACCACATTTGTCCGACACCTTGATCATGTGGTCGATTTCTACTGCTTTACTTCATGGATTGATGAGCGGGTGCGGCTGTGTGTGGGAGTGCGGGACCGTCCAAAAGTCTTGTTTTACAACTTATAGGCATCAGTAGTCACGCCTCTGAAAGTGAGAAGAAAATTATGCAATCTAGATTCAAGTTTGTGCGTGCGCGCGTGCCCGCCATCCTGCGTTGGACGCGCGCGTCCGAGATGGGGGGCGCGCGAGTGTGTGTGTGTGTGTGTGTGTGTGTGTGTGTGTGTGTGTGTGTGTGTGTGTGTGTGTGTGCCTGCTGAGGTTCTGGATGAACTAAGATGCCTCCGCTCCTGCGTCTCAGACAATCCAGGCCCGCCGCTTACAAAGGCCCGAATGTCTTTTCCACGCGTTGAGAGGCTGGAAAAAACACCGATCTGGGGGCTTTTAACGATTTTAACGCGTTACACACGCATTTCTTCAAGTCATTCACATATATTTCCTTATTCTCCAGTCCTCCACGCCATTTTCAGTACCGGCTACACAGGCCCGATTAGCATAATTAGCTTTTGAATTATTAAAACACCTTCGGTTTCATTGTCATTTTGAGGCCGTGTGCGTCGCTGCGGTTCACCAGTTTAAAATCGGGATTTTTTTATCTGTTGCATCAACTGCATTCAAAGAATTAAAAATTCACATTTACAAAACCCCTCCCTCTGCCCTTGTTGTGTAGGAGAGAAGAATAAGAATAAGAATAGGAATAAGAATAAGAATAAGAATTAGAAGAATTGACCAAGTAAATAACATGTGATTTTCGATCCTTGAATTCCAAACACCAGTTTTTCAAATGTGTTGCTTTTCTTACGCTCTTCGCGTCAGCCAGGATCACCTGGCAAATATTGTACACTGACGTATTTTTGCACAACCGAGGCCCTTTGTTGTGATATTTAATTCAATGTATTTCTCCGATCAATCTCGACGTTCCCATCCATCGGAAGCAGAGCGACTCATATTTCGCCTGGTGTGGTCGATGTGAGTGATTTCGTTTCGTTCAGGAAAGCATCGTGCCACGAATAAATATGACCAACAGAGGAAGGAGGGATGGAGGGCGAGGGGGGAGGGGGAGGGAAAAAAGAAAAAAAACTTGTGAGGAATACCCACATGCCGAGCCTGCGTGGAGCCGCTGCTCGCACTATGCTTCACGCATAGTGAATGCTAATGAGGTCGAAAGTGAGCGGGGATGCTGCAATGCGGTACGGGGGCTTGTTCGTGTTCCCGCCCCGGAGAGGAGCTGTCCTCGCCTCTGACGGGACATGGCGGTGTCTCCGGGGGAGAATCTGGATGGTGGAGACACCCCGCCATCCAGATTTGGCATCATCGCCGTGTGATGCATCTTCAATCTTCAGGAAACATGTTTTTTTTCCCCCATTTTTTAAAAACAGATGAACGTGAAAGGCCTCACCAGAGGAATTTCGAAAAAATATCATATTGAATCGCTACAATTAGTGTTTAGGGTTATTGAGAATCTAGATCGGAGGTGGGCAAACATCTCATCTTAGGGGCTATACATTTACTTTTAATTTTGACAGACGCGCCACATTAGAGCATGGTGCACACGCATCAAACAGAAACTGAATAAAAAAGCATTAGGATGTTGCATTATTTACCTTTAAACGGGACCAATTTTGTTGTTCAGCCATCTTTGCCAGTGCGTCAAACTCTGGTGGTGGTTGTGTTGTTGTAGTTGGTACAGAAATTGTGAATTCTGAACCAATCTTTAGCGGGCCTGATCAAAATGACCATCGGGCTTAATCGGGCCCACGGGCCGCAGTCTGCCCACAATCGATCTAGGTAGGTAGGCAGGTAGTTGGGAAGGTGGGTACTTTAAACCTCGATATCTAGATAAAGCATTCAAATCAAAATAAAATGTAGATAAAACGTGCTTATTTTACCGAGAACGGGAAGATGCTCTTTCCAGCTCATTCGTTTTGTTCAGCAAAAATTTTGGATCGATCTATGTGTTTGTTTTGGTTAACAAGTGGTGATTTTTTTGGGCGGACATGACAGTTGATCAGATGTCCTCGCGTGGCTGTTTCAGGGTGATAGAGAGGAGACAGAAAGGTGGAGAGGTTATCGAGATGACGGAGGACGGGCGGCCCCGGGAGGCCGCGGAGAAGAAGCCCCCGCTGTGCGACTGCAAATGCTTCGGGCTGCCCC
>OMPJ01003329.1:12826-28749 GCA_900312935.1 Carapus acus | reverse complement strand
CCCCGCACCCATCTTCATCCAAACACAGCTGCGCGCTTGTGCCAGAATATGTAACCTTTGTATCGTCCGTCTGCAGCGGAAGATTGTCCCGGAAACATTGTGGAAGCTCCAGGTGGCCTTTCTTTTAATTTAAAAAAAAAAAATTTCTGTCTTTTGCAAATTTGAGTCTTATGAGAGCTGCGGTTTCCTCTGCAGCCTGCGTCCACCAGCAACATGTGGACACGCGGACAGAGACACAGCAGGCTGAGTGTTTCTGCAGGTCCCCCCTGCTAAAACCACCTCCGGGTCGTCTGCGGGACGACTTAAGTCCCCCCTCGTATTTCTGGCAATTCCTCCAAAAATTAGAAAATATGACCCACGCCTCGTCTCGTCAATCAGAGCGTCCAGTTATTATGTATATTTATCCATTTCCGAGGTGCCTCATGAACACAGACTAGCTGTCGCCAGCATCGCAGATCGTGTTTGTGCTTTAATGTGACTTTTCACGGGGGTTTGACAAGAAAATTTGGCTTTAAAAGCGGGTGGTCGTTGCACCCTTTGTGGCACCAAAAATAACAAATAAAAAAGGGTCCACGCAGCCCAAACAGAGGTGAGCAGTCGGAGCTGGAGTTAGAAGGTATTCACACAGCAACAGCACTATATCATTTGCACTACAGCAGCCCTGCAGAATATCAGAGTGATGTGTTTTGTTACTATGCTATTTAGTTACCGTATGAATGAATCCATGTTGAAAAGTGATAGTTATGTTTATAAGTCACTGTACATATTGTATATAAAATGGGATATACTTTTGTAAATGGATTTGATTGATGGATTAAAATGTTTCATTTTTCTGTCTAAAAGCATTTGTCTACCTTTTTGATTGAACCTGAGCTGCTGGGAAGTCGGGAGTCTTCGCCCGAGGCCTTTGTCTTTATTCATTTATGTTTTAATTTGGGCTTCAAAGTTTCCGAATGTGGGCAGAATCCTCACGCAAGCTGAACAAGCTGCACGTTGAGAGGTGGGGAGAGAGGATAGCGCCTCATTTTGCAACTGACCGAGCATGTGTGTGTGTGTGTGTGTGTTGCCGGGGTTCACTGGTGTGTGACCTTACCCCCCTCCTCTTACCCCCCCTCAGTAAGGTGAGGACAGCCAGTCTCCGAGTCTCAAAAATGCTCTGCGGCGCTGGATTATCGCTCGCAGCGTTTATGTTTTGTCTCAGCCCTTTCCTGGAGTTCGGAGCCAATGTCTTAGAAAATGATTTTCGAAAACTCCAAAGGGAAATAATTCTACAATTAAATCAACCACGTTCCGAGGCGGCCGGTGGGAAAGCGGCCAAGCTGTCTAAAAAGCAGGGAGGTATGTCGGCCATTATGCGGGATGGAGTCATCTTGGACATCGCCGAGCCCAGGCTTTATCAAGCGTTCACATCACTCTGCAGCGAGACATTCCGTGATTAATGCTTTGTTTTCTCTCAGGACTCCCGGCCCAGCGCCTTCCAACAAACTCCGGCGGGTTCACTGGAGGCATTTTTCAGGAAAAGGAGGAAAAAACGTGAGCGAGCCGGCAGGGCCGCGGCCGAGGCGGGTCGTCAGCTGGGAGGGGGACGGAGAGCGCGAGCACGTGCGCGCGTGTGTTTTAATGATACAAAAAGAGTTCAACGCTGCGTGCTGAGGCGATGACGTCAGAGCGAGTGTTTGTCTCTGAGCGCGGAAGCACGCAAACAGCTGAACGCCGAAGGTGAAGCTAAATTAGGCCTCGGCTCTGACGTCCGCTGGTGTTTTTGAATAAAATCTTTCTTGCCTTCTCCCCACAGGGGATGTAACAATGATCCCTCGGATTGTTCCTGCACAGCGGGGAAATACAATTTCAGCGAAGGAAAACAAAGCTGTTGTCCAAGAGGACGGTTATTACTTGGTGTTTGGACAAGTCCTGAGTCACTGCAGAGATGTAATTCAAGCATAGCTAAGTTGATATTTGGCTCGATTTGCTCCAACTATGCCGATAATGTTCCGCTTCATTTGAAGGATCTGTTCAGAAAACCAGGCCGTCGTGGTCGTCGGTCATATTGGTCAAAGTTGGCTCACGCTGTGATCCCCGTGCTGTGATCCCCGCCGTTGCCAGCTCCACTTTCCTCGGCGCCGAGTGGCGGCGGCGGCGGCGAGACAGGATGAGGACGATAACACGGGATGCAGGAGGCTGCGGGGCGCTGATAGAGCGGCGAGGGGCGGCAGCAGGAAGGTCAGCAAGTCTTTTAATGACTCATCAGGAAAATAAAAATGGCCGCCTATCACTCATGTTGAGGACTGGGTCACCGAGGCCTTATTTGACATACAAATTAGAGGACAGGTTTTTGTTATCAAATGCTGGGAGCTGCTTATCTGCGCCACTAGCTTCCTGTTTCTTGCTGGCTAGCGATTCATGATGGCTAAGAAATATCTAAAGGTGCCTCTTAAAGCCCGGTAAAGTGTTTTCAGGCACTACATGGACAGTCTGTGAAGACATCAGACAATGAGACGGACAAAGTGGTTCTCTCAGGCTGAATGGACAGTGAGATATCACCCGCAATGTCTTCACTGTCTAAATATAGAGGGGACGTTGCCTATCTGGTGTCCACAGCTGGCTTCCCCTCGCCTCCTCTTTAATGGAGTGAGACTGTGAGAGGTGCTTGTGCGTCTCTGTGTGTGCATGAGTGTGTATGTGTGTGTGTGTGAACGGGACAGCAGCGTGAGGATGTTCCAGTTTACCTCTTGCAATCTTCTCCTGTGGTCACTCTGCCTTGACCCCTGTGGGACAGCAGCGCCCCCTGGCACTCCAAAGGTAAAAGCCAGACGCAAATTTCTTGTAGTCACGATTTTTGAATCGGAAACTGATGTTTGAGTGGGCTCGGTCGTCTCTGGTTTGAGGAGACGCACCTTAACTTGTCTTGAAGGTTCGAAATGAGCTTGAATTACACAAATGTGGTTCATTTCTTGGTGTAATGATGACTCTGAATCTTTCATCCATTTTGAGGAGACGTCTTGGCGCAACCGTAACCTCTCCTCTGTCCCCCTGGATCTGGATTTAAGGCTGAGAAGACTGGACCTGTCCAATAACTTCATCAGACAGTTGCACACACTTGGTTTGCCGATTTTGAGGCAGCTGGACTTGAGCAGCAACCAGCTGGATCTCATCTCGGCGAGGGCTTTTGAGGAGCTGGCTGAACTCGAGGAGCTGAATTTGTCCAAAAATGTTCTGAACAACAACTTTGACAGCACCGGTAAAGCCCTCCAATCCATCAGCACGCTGAAGAGCTTGGACGTATCTCTGAACGGTCTGAGCGAGGAGGCGGTGGAGCTGTTCCTTCAAAACAAACCCTCGCTCCATCACCTCACGCTCGCTGGTAACAGCTTAACGCGGCTCACACGCGACCTGTTCAAACAGAGTCCCAACCTCAGGGTCCTTAACATCCAGTATAATCTGCTGAGAGTCATCGAGCACGGGACGTTTGAGCCGTTGCGCCGATTAGAGACGCTGAACTTAGCCAAAAATAACCTCCCTCACATTTGTGATTTCACATTACGTCAAGTTAAATATCTGAATCTCAGCCACAATTCGTTGGAATTCTTTGTCACGCACAAGTACGAGCAGCCGTACAGACTTCAAAGTCTCGATCTGAGTTTCAACAAACTCCTCTATTTCCCGGTCCTCCCGCCGATCAACAGCTTGGCATCTCTGCGTTTACAGCACAATATGATTGGTGCCTCTGCGTCAGAGGCCACCATGATATTGGAGGCTGACAGCTTTTATTCCGATGTTACTGGAGAGGAAAACAAACACTGGCCGGGGTCCGACTGGGGTCCAACGTCATTGTCCTACGTTGACCTGAGCCACAACCACTTCAGGTATTTCCCACTGAGGACCCTGAGCCATCTTTCGTCTTTGGAGACGCTGAATTTCAGCTTCAACTGTGTGTCAAACATCACCTGGAATGTGACGGTGTACAACCAGTTTGGCTTCTATCAGATTTCTTTCTCCTCCTTGAGGTACCTCGACCTTCAGAGTAACGGACTAGAGGATTTGTCGCACTCCTTTCTTCGATCTCTGACTGCCCTAGAGACGCTAAATCTCAGAGACAATTCGATTAGGCCGTGTTCGTCTAAGGGTCGAGTAGACGATCGCACACCTTGTGTCTCATTTGGACAATTAGGGACTCTTAAACACCTCAACCTTCAAGAAAACAAGATACAAGCACTCCAACCAAATGTGTTTGAGAAGACATCTTTAGTCTCTCTCAACCTCGCAGGGAATCCACATCTGGTGATGAAAGCGGGAACCTTCCAGGGTGTTCAGAGAAGTCTTCAGTCTCTGATCATCAGCGAAATCAACATGACAAATGCAGATGTGTTACCCTGCCTGCCGGCTTTAACTCATCTCAACATGTCAAACAACCGCGTACACTCCCTGCCCGGCGCTCTGATGTGTTCTACTCTGAGAGAACTCGACATCAGAAATAATGTTTTTGTGTCTCTGAACTATTCTTTGATAGAAAATATGTCACCACATCTCAGTGTCATGTACATTGGTGGGAATGAATTGAATTGTTGCCACAGTAACTGGCTGAAAATCCTCCGGGAGTTGAAGATAACACTCCCTGACATAAATCAAACCGAATGCCTTACAGCTGCTGGTAAGACTGCAATGACAGCGTATTTAGAAAACCCTGCTGTGTACTGCTTGTTCCGTACAAAAGCGCAAAAAAATAACTCTGGGCAAATTATTATAATTGCGTTATTTGTTGGAGTGATGCTAATTTCCTTTGTTACAATCATCAGACAGATGTGTTGTGAGGGAGGATCATATGTAGTGTGACATCTGAAAATTCTTTTCATCACTTTATTAAATACAAATACATTAAAAAGTCTGTTGCCTGTATGAAATAGGATCTTTTAATGCATTTTTATGTCAATGATGTGACATTTTAAATACTGTCTTCAGATGTGACGGTCTAAATATTGTCAGTAAACCTTCGTCGCAACCATGTGAGTTGTTGTTTTCTTCTATTTTTTCTCTAACCTTGTACGTGTTTGTGTGTCATTTTTGTCCCTTAACATCATGATCAAACATGGATTATTCACTATTAAGATAGAAAAACTCAGTGAAAAGCGTCCTCCGCGGAGCATATTTTATTAAAGTCATCCCCGTAAAGTCAGCGGTGCCTCATTCTCAATTTACCAATTTTGAAATTCCTCTGGTGGAGCATAAAAGAGAAAATTGGGTGTAAGCAAAAGGCAGATGAAAATGTTTTTCCCGCTCCACTGGTCCATGAAGGATGGTAATCACCCCCACGACGCTGGTGGAGAACGTGCTGCGATAATAGTCAGACTAGCTATGAGAGAAAACCCCATTCCAAACGGAACCGTGTTAACTGAAGCAGCTTTGTGTTGAAAAAAATATGGATTCAGACAGATTTATTTTTTTTCCTGGAAAGGAAAGTCAGACGAAGTGGAGGAACGTAAAGTTACTAGGATTTTTTTTTAAACGTACTGTTGGAAACAGGAGGATATCCTGTATCCTCCCCCGACTCGGCCACGGCCCCTCGACCCAACACGCCCTTTCGCGCTGAGGGTGACGCAACACGCCACTTTTCATTTACAGTTCCTTCGGCCGCGATTCTTTTGTGAGTGATATGCAGAACCGGGTCTCGGGCCTGTGATTTCACATCCATTTCAGAAGATGTGGGATGAGCTGTCTCGCTCTTGAGCAATATAAATGTAGAAAACTTCCTTCTTGCCCCACCCACGAGATTTACTAGATCAAGTAGCAGCTTGACAAGTTCAAGCAAAGAGCACTGGGAGAATAGAACACTGTGTGGGTAGTATCAGGTGTAAAACCATAGGAATGCAAGTAGCAAATTGTATTCATTCTTCTAGTTGATGTTTTAAGGTAGCTGGCAACTCGTTTATTAACACATTCTAGGAAGACGCGGAAAGTTGTGCGGCTGCCAGCCGGCGTACCCCAGAGAACAATGCCTTAGCATATTTCCACTAAAGAGTCATCTACATTCCATCCTTTCGAATAAATCTAGTGGGCAAAAATGTAATCCATGCCAGCACAGACATACACTTCGCTGGAACCCTAGTTTGTGTTGTTGGGTTTGTGTTTTCTGCTCTTCTATAACTTTCTCACCTCTGTAAGAATCGGATATACCATTACACCATTATCCCCCCCCTTTTGGAAAAACTGGTAATTTTGCAAACAGTACCACAAGCACTTTTATTCCTGGAAAAAACCTCGCCCAGCATTAGCTACTGTTCATCCTTTCCAGCTGCGAGGAAAAATGCTGTTATCTTCCTCTTTTGAAGTAGTCGGCCCCTTTCCTTAAATTGTGGTGTAAAGAGACAGACTTTGATCAGCGCGGGGCTAGAAAAGGGTTGAAAAAGGAGCGTGTTATTGTAGGAAATCGTCTCAGGAGACAGAGCTCACCCAAAATCAGCCTCTCTCCATCTTCGTGCTGAGTGAGAATTTGCATGTGTGTGTGTGTCTGTGTGTGTGCGCGCGCGCGTGTGTGTGTACTCTGCCAACATCAGCGAGCATCAAAGTGGTGACAGCCGATCTGACATTTATCGATGCTGTTGCCAGGAAAAACTGGTTTGCAGGCGATGAAACCCAAGAAACGTTCTTTGGTATCAGCCAAGGTGGGACAGAAGCACGTTGAACATCAAGAATGCAAAAATGATACTCAGACCTCAGACCTACAGAGTTCAATCAGTCATTTTCACACAAAAACCCAGTCTGGGAAAGCTGATTTACAAATTTGATGGGAGAAATGAGATATACATGGGTTTAGTACTTTTTAGAAACTATTTGTATTGTTATTGCTGTTATTGATTCAACTGAATTCAATTCAATACAATTTTATTTCATTTTATTTTTGTAGCCACATAAACATGTATTGCTATTATTAGGAAATTGTACTCCAAGCAGATAGGAGTGAAGTAGAATGTTTCTGATAAAAATTACAATGAAAATATTGTGATAGTATCTCTTATGTACAAATACTTAGAAAATCGAGCACAAAGCACTGATTATTTGTGCGTCACGAATAAGCATGATATATATTGCAGAATATTTCCCATAAAATTTGCATTTTTATTTTGTAACTGCACAACGGGTAAAATAAAGAACCGCCACCATCTGGACTGAAGAAAAGTAAAGGGGGCGAAGACTTAAATTGGTCTGTGGTGGACAGAACGTTCTGGATTAAACCGAACTTTGGCTAACCTCGCGGGTTCATGCTAGCCGGCTAACGTTAGCCACCTGGCCAGCCCGGATGTGTCGGGATCTCGGTAGCCGCAGACGAGCAGCTCTCTCCGGCTACAATGACTCAGCAGCCGCAGTCTGTCCTCCCGTGCCTCCCGGGGCCGCACGGCCCGACACAGAAAGCCCAGTTAACTGCCAAAGTCCTTTTATTGCAAAACGCTCGGAATATGCTCGACAGAGAGCTGCGCAGTTTAACCGACCAGGTAGGAACTTAAAAGTGTGAATTGCATTTAAACGCTAAATTAAAATGCCGTGACCGGCGAACGGCAACACAAATAAACATTTGTGTTTGCTGACAGCTCTTTGCTGTGTCTTACCACTTGTAAACCTCTTTTTCTTTGTTCCTCCAGGCTTATGAAGAAGTCCAAGGTTTCTTAAATTCCTCTTTTCCAGCCAGTGTGTTTTGTGACCTCCTGCGTTGTTTGGATGCAAAATGTCAAGCTTTAAACAAAGCTTTGGCTACGTTAAAGGACATAAAATTTGGTAAGTCAAGGCTTCAGTTGACAGTTTTGACAGCGAGGGCTAGAAATCCACAAATCCAGGCGTAAAAGGCGAGCTGTCAGTACTGTGGCATCACACACACTGACAGAAGATCAACGCGGTGTAAATGTCTGGTTTATTGCCTCGAATGTTTGTGAAGGATAAAAGATTTCCACTGGATCTTTACACAGACCTTCTCCCCTGTCTCTCTCATCTAGAGGCCCAATTTCATGCCCCACCCACTGGCGAAAACGGAGCGAGAACAAACCAAACTTGCAAAGAGATCCTGGCAGCAGATGTTCCCAAGCTCGGGCCCACTTTGCTCACCAAGGCTCTCTCCTCCTGCTCCATGTCCAAAGTGATCCAGGTGCTTGGATCCTCGCTTTCCCTCAGGCAGTTGCGTAGGTCCGAGAGCTCGAGGCCCGGAGGTGTCCAAGATCGTGACGCTATTCAGGTCGGCTCGTCCGGCCAGGACACGGCCGAGCCGTCCGCGTTTTCATCCCTCGAGGCTGAAGAGGAAGCGCGGGCTGTTAATTTGAAGAAGAAATGCCAAGCAGATGCAGTCACCGCTCCACCTGCCGTCGTCCACAGCCCGAGACTTGACACGGAGAGGCTGTCTCAACCCTGCCCTGAACCTACCATACCGGAACCGCTAATTCGCTGTGGATCTGCGTATGATGCCGTCCAGGTGCCACAACAAAAGCAAACGCGCGCTCAGCTGTCACACCGCCGCTGCACAACACCTAAAAACATTACTGCCGCGGAGCCGGGTTTTGTAGACCACGATAAAAGTTTAACGTCCGCTCAGACGACGTCACCCGTCGTCAAAACGGACCGGCGGACAGATGTGGGGGATGATGGGCAGTCTGTCAACGCTCCGGTCCCTCCGCAGAGACTGTCAACAGTTCCCGAGGTTCAAACGCCGGCCTTCAGAGCCACGGGAGTGGAACCGGGTGGAGGTCTTATCTACTCCTGCCTGGTAGGAACGGAGACGGAGCTGTGGGACGTGTACAGTGTTGTCACCAAGAGACGCTTCGACCAAACCAGCAGTAGTTTAACCATTCCGGCGTTCCAAAGCCGCCTGTTTGAGGAGTTTGAAGTGATCGTGTCCCACGTCGTCAGCCCGGACATATTTTACATCCAGCGCCGCGATGGCATCTGGAAGCTGAAGGCCTTCCTCACAGAGTTAGTGTTTCCCAACTCTTAAGAAATATCTTCTCTCCTGCTTTTCTTTCTCAGATTTCACATTCAGGCATCCAAACCCCCAACTTGTCCTCTGCTTCGTCCAATATTTCGCAGCACGTGCAAAGGCGGCGGTTCGTACGCGGAGCAGAACTGCGTTCCAGACGTCGGAACTCCAATCCTGGGCCGGTTCCCCGGGCAGGAGGACTGGTGGCGGGCTCGGGTGACGAAGATATGCGGTTTGAGTTCCGGCCGGCCAACCGCGGACTCTTACAAATGTTTACCTCTAGATGGTGGTAATGCTACACCGCCTGCTACCACCATGCAGCCACTGGAAAACCATGCTCACTACGTCCTCGTCCCCCTTTGTACACCCCATTTTTTGTCCTCATCTGCTGCTTTCTATCTGTCTTATATTTCAAGATAATGGCTTCAACAACATCAGAGTTCCGGCGGCCATCAAGTTGGAGGTAAAGAGGCTGGATCACGGAGACACCGCCTGTCTGTCCCTCGTGGACGTGAGGGAGCTGCAGCCAGAAATGGCGGCGTGTCCCCTCCAAGCCATCCAGGTCTCTCTGGCGAACGTGGGTGGCTTCCCTCTCGATACAATCTACATGCAGCATTCGCAATTTTCCACATCAGAATCCGCATCCGCGGAAATGGCTAATTCACCGCCGTCTGCCTTCAGAGTCGTAGACGGGAGATATTGGCATCTATTCCCGCGATTCGTCAAGGTCTTATCTCTTCGTTTAGTGACGAGGGAAATGAATTACCCGGCTTCACGGTGCCTAATGTGTGTCTCCTTCCCTCCAGGTGATGCCAAAGACGGGGACCGACTGGACCAAGGAGGCACTGAGCTGGTTCAGAGCGGCGGTGCGCGGCAGGACCTTCTACGCTCGACTTAACAGACAGGGGCCCCGAGCCACGGCCGAGCTGTTCTTCGAGAAGGGGAAACTTGGAGCAATGAGGTATTTGGAAGGATGGAAACGTGTCCCGTGTTTGTTTGACTTACACTGACATTAGCGGAACTGCAAAGAGCATAAAAATTCATTTGTAAACAGTGTGGGTCTGATCAGTAAATGCTCCCACTCGTCGGGTTTGGACTGCAGCTGCGCGGCGCGGCTCGTGTTTGTTATGAACATATCTCCACTGTTTATTGGAAGATTTCAGAAATGATGTCTCGCCGCCGCACGTCTTTGTGGGGAAGGGTAGAAAGTGACTAAGAAATTAGAGGCAGCTCTGATATCAACAGAGAATGTTTTAATTGCCTTCTGATGAAACGTAGACCTAACTAACAACTCTGAACCCCGACAAAATAATTCTTTTCCTCAGGAGAAGTGCCTCCATGTCGGTGAGAATGGCCCAGAACGGCTACGCACAGCACAAGCTGGTGCCGGACGTCGACCGCACCAAGCCAAGTAGGTAGCAGCAGGATTCGGGACGCGTTTTATCCCGAATGGTCCTCCTACAGTACGCACCCACGTCCCCTTCTTACTCAAAATCACATGGTTCACCTTTTCCAGGACCGACTCAGCCGCAGAGGACGAAGCAGGAGTGTGACTGGGAGAGTTTCGTCATCTCCTACTACGCTCAGCACAGCCACAGGTCAATCTTTGTGTGATCGGCACTTCCTTTTAGGACAAAGACACAGCCTGGAGACAACATGGACAACTGATTGCGACATTTGACGTCGACCCGATTAATGTTAATTTATTAGTATTTTATTAGGATGGACCAAATAGCCTGGAGACAACTTGGACAATTGTTTGTGATTTTGGATGTTTTCCTGATTAATGTTAATTCTATTCGTACATTATTAGGATGGACCACGTAGCCTGGAGACAACTTGGACAATTGTTTGTGATTTTGGACTTTGACCTGATTAATGCTTATTTTGTTAGTATTTTATTAGGATGGACCACATAGTCGGGTTTAAAATCTGAGCACAGAGAGTTTAAAATGTAAACATTTGTTGTCCCTCTGAATGTGTCAACACACCAGGTATGCTTTTGATGTTGTATGAAGACAGTGTCCACCAACCAGTATGGACATTGACATTCCTGTCAAACAGGAGGTTTATACTTTATACAGTGTTTGACACGAGGCAAAAAGTTCTGTATTTCAAAGACTTTTCGTAACCAAGCACCATGACGCTCATAGACATTTGGGACTTGACGTTTGTAATTATAATATAATTTTTTCGGATTTTCTGTACAATCTGTGTTGCCCTGTGGTCTCTGTGTATCAATCCATCACTTAGCATGCGTACATTCCTGCGTCACTCCGACAGATTCCGACTTCTCTGCCATTCCGAAGCAGACATCTGCCTATATTGTCCATACATCGAGCGCTGTCTTTTTCTGTAGGGTGAATACAAATGACGTTTATTTCATTCAAAGAATTGCCAGGCCACCCAAGCCCTCCCACCACATTGTCATAAGTGACGCAGAAGCACTCATGGCACGGCCGACTGCGGTAGGTCATCTGATCTGACAAACAACCGCATTGTGCCTTCCGCCGCATTCAGTTTGTTTCTGTAAATTATTGCCTCCACCGATGAAGGGAGGAGTTCCACGTCGTAGCTGCCGAGCGCGTAAAGGCTGTACAAGGGCACGTCTGTGGTCGTGCGTTTCACGGAGCTCAGAGGGCATCGAGTTTACCTCAAACGCTGTTAAATACACCGGCGCCTATTGTCAATACGAAGCCATTCATAAACACTCGGGCTAAACAGCTCCAGGCTGAAAAGGCCTTCTGGGGTAACTTGACCTCCCAACCGCAGCAGCGATTTTCCAGATTCGATGGTATAACGATGACTCCCAAAGCAAATACCGAAGCCAAAGTATCAGAAACAAATATTTGACCTTAGCCCTCATTGCTACCGCGTCAGTCCAGGTTATCTCCCTTCCTGAAATCTAGCTCAGCCTCCGACGCCAAACAACGCCAAATCCCTCAACGACACCGCTTCCTCCAAATTTCACCAAAATAGATTAAACAAAGACGCGTCTGTCTCATTCGGACTCTGTCTCTTTGTTTGCAGCGAGTCAACGCCACTTGGTGTTATTTTCTGGTTGGATCTCTAAACGCGTTTAGCCGGGGCCGTATTCTGAATGACAGTGGCTCAGGTCAAAAGCTTTGTTCACTTCGCTGCCCCGCCAAGCACAATAAATAATGTGGCAGGCTGAGGCCTTTTGTGTCCACACAGATTCCTTATTTTGCCCGGGGTAGGCGGAAATCGAGGCGTTTGATCTGAATTCTAAAGAGTTTTGTTGCAGCCCAATAAAGGACGCCATTGTATGTAAATAGTTTATATAATAGCATATGACCGCTACGGTGCAGGGCAGCGGCTAGTGGCGGAGGAATGATTAGCATTTTCCAAACGCACGGTGTTTTCAAACCAGCCTCTTGGTTTGCTGAAAAAACACAATATTTCAATTCATTTTCAATCTTTTTGTACACTTCTAGTGTACCAACACAGCTGAAGGTAAAATCTGAACTCTGTTTCTCTGATTTTCTACTAACGCCCTGTGTGCGGTGAGCTTCTGATTTAACATGCGTGACGGCCAGCTTGGGACACGCGTGTGCTGGCGTGGTGCCGCTCGGTCCTGCCAACTTGCCCGAGCCCCTTTTAGAACCGTGTCGGCACCACCAGGCTAAGTTATCTTTGATTTATTTAACGTTTTTCATTCAAAGTGAGGCGAGAATCACGGCGTTTCTCAGGAACAATGGGGGGTTCTTGTGCTGCGAGTAATGAGATGGATGTCTTTGCTTGTTTCCTTGGGAGAAATCTGTTGGCAGTCTGTCAGTCCGTCCCTCCGTCCGTCCGTCCGTCCGTCCCTACTGGGACGTGGGTCAGTATGGGAGTATTAATACTTGACTAAGCCCGTCACGTGGCTCGCTCCATCTTTCGCAATTGGCCTTGACGTCTTGCGTCTTGTGACGGCGCCCGGCTAAGGCATCGCCCCTGTTTTTATACCGCCAACCGACGTCTTGGCAATTCTTGTCCTGTTCCTTGCCGCTGCCAAATTCAGCTTGATGTGCAGGCAGGGTCCCAAGATGGTGATCTTCGGACCTGGTGCCGCCTACGACGCTTGCACCGCCGGCTAACCCTGGTAAACCTCTGATGATGTTTTTGAAAGAAAATGTAGCAATGTAGCAGAAATTTTTTAACAAGACTGAAGCGCTAACTGTTGTCCGAATCAGCCGTTGAGCTGATCTTGTAAATATGTTTTAGCATCCGTATGAAACAATGTCGCTAACAGCTTGTTTCTGTTTATCTTGCTGCTGCTTTTCTGATATTTTGATGCTTGCTCAGGGTTAGGGCTCTATTTGTAGTATTAGCATTGTGATATGTATGTCAATGTCAACATCAATCATCACCTTAAACTGACCTTTGAGGTCAAGCTCCGAGGTCAACCCCTCTTTGTTCCCTCAGACCTGGAGTCGAAAATGAACTGGGGGACCTTTTATGCCGTGATCAGCGGCGTAAACAGGCATTCTACCGGCATCGGACGGATTTGGCTCTCCGTCATCTTCATTTTTCGCATCCTGGTCCTGGTGGTAGCGGCCGAGAGCGTCTGGGGCGACGAGAAGACGGGCTTCACTTGCAACACCCAGCAGCCCGGATGCGACAGCGTCTGCTACGACCAGTTCTTCCCCATCTCCCACATCCGCCTGTGGGCGCTCCAGCTCATCCTGGTCTCCACCCCGGCCCTGCTGGTGGCCATGCACGTCGCCCACCGGCGCCACATCGACAAGAAGAACCTGCGGAGACAAGGCCGCAACAGCCCCAGGGATCTAGAACAAATCAAGAGCCAGAAGTTTCAGATCACGGGAGCCTTGTGGTGGACATACATGATCAGCATCGTTTTCAGGGTTGCCTTCGAGCTGGCGTTCCTCTACATCTTCTACCTGATCTACCCCGGCTTCAGGATGGTGCGCTTGGTGAAGTGCGACTCGTACCCGTGCCCCAACACGGTGGACTGCTTTGTCTCCAGGCCCACAGAGAAGACCATCTTCACCGTCTTCATGCTGGCCGTGTCCGGGGTGTGCGTGCTGCTCAACCTGGCCGAGATTCTCTACCTCATCGGCCGGGCCTGCATACGCTGCTGCCGCGGCCCGGACGAGGAGACGCAGGTAGCTAGCTTAAGCCAAAAGATCTCCTCCTACAAGCAGAACGAGATCAACCAGCTGCTATCGGACCACTCGATCAAATCCAAATTCACTGTGACCAAAAAGGGCCCGACCGAGAAGGGTGAGAGATGCTCGGCCTGCTGAGGCCCTGTCCCTCTGTCCGTCCCCCCTTAGTCCACTAATCAACAGTGTGGTCCAGCTGTGACGGCCTCTGTATTGGCTCCCTCCCAGCACCACTGTCCTCGTGATATTTATGTGCTGTGCCACTCTGGATCGACTCTGTATTTTCCGTCTGTAGTATTTGGAGTTGGTGGTATTGGGGAAAGGACCACAGCAGCATTTTAGCTTTTCTTTTTTACTTAACTGCGTGAATCAAAGGTCCAGTTTTCAGCATTTCATACTTTTCGCGAGAGGGGGTTTCGTGTTTTCTGTTATTTTTCCCATTTTCATTTCCGCGGCCATAGTTTTTCCAAAGGCTAAAGTTGATTATATATTTTTGAGGAAAGAAGTAAATTAAATACAAAAAGCTCCAAGTGGTCCACCATCAAATCATCTCAAAAGACAGTAACGCTACGAATATCGGGGTACTTTACAAACCTGTCTCATGAATATCACATTTTCATCCAATTTTAATATTGTCAGCGGAAGAGGAATTCGATTATTTCAATAACGCCGCAGCGTAATGACTCCATCGTGTAGTTAATATGGCTGCCAAAAATTGAAAATGAAACCCAGCACGCCGGCACTGCACTAAAACAGATGAATTATCATTGTAACAACAACCAGCATGATAAATGTTACTGTTCAGCTGCTGATCACAGACGCTTTTCTTTTTTTTTCCCCCTCTCCCTCATCGGGAGGCAAAACTTCCACATGGGCGCGTACTTTCCACGCTCCATTACCTCAGCGTGATTATGTCGTCCTGGCAACAATAAAGCAGGATGGATCGCCTCCTGCAGCAAGTTTGAAGCTTCTGCAAACGGGTTTTTACACGGAACTAAAACAGAAATCCAAAACCAGAAAATAAGAGCGCGTCAAATGAAACGATGGAGTAAAAGACAATATTTAAAAAATCTGTCCACACACCCGCAGGCCGTCGGTAGGAAAGGATAAGCTGGACAGAAAATCTACTTTACTGCATTTATTATTCCAAATGTGTCATATCCAGTTTCAGTCGGGATCAAAACTGCTGCGCCGTGAAGGAGAAGCAGACTTGTTTTTGTTTTTTAAAACGAAACAATGTAATATGACTTTTGGACCGTTTTCCCCGTTTCATCACAAGTTATTCTAGAAGTGAAAAACAGTGAAGAACAAAGTGATGCTGCAGTACCAGAAATGTTCAAAAATACACTTATAGGAATTCAATTTAAGATTCTCTCCTCCAAAATATTTACTCTTGGATTTTTTTCGGTCCCATTTACTTCGACACATGTGGTCCTTCAAAATGTTGTTTTAATCTTCCTTTGCGTCTTGATGACTGAATTTTGTTTTTGAGGAAATTGTGGCTCTCTAATGATGATTTTATAATAATTTCTGGCAGCATCACTCTGCTTTAGATGTACACTGGTTGTGAAATCCGCCGCTGCTCTCTCTTGACTTTAACCTGTTTTCTGTTTTGTGCCTTATGCTCCACACAGAAAGCCTTGCGGTGACTTGCCTGAACGCGTAAATCGATTCCCACCCCGAAAGAAAAACCCCATTAAAAACACCCTGAAACTATATTTATGTACATTGTATAATGTGAGGAAACATTCGCCATTACCGACCACTAAACTCACTCGCTAATGTGATTGCTGCTGCTGCTGCTGCTTTGCTGAAGATTCCAAAACAACCTTTGACCCCCCCCCCCC